>CAHIKZ030005518.1:212500-280000 GCA_903632075.3 Acanthosepion pharaonis | reverse complement strand
ATAGGTAGGGGATACATACACACCCCGAACAACCTTCGTTAGCCGCTTTTCTAGATGGATCTTTTAGTCCTCATATATATGAGCGGGCTTGTCTTGGTATCTTACTTCTCTGGCCGGAGCGACGTTTCTGACACAAGAAAGAGTTCAGTTGCATGACTTCTGAATAGACGAGACATGCACACATTGGGTATCACGTTTGTATCTTCTTTCCTGAATTATTTGTCGCTTCATTAAGGGTGATGGGAGTATATTTTTTCTGGGTATTATCGTTAGCCGCCTGATATTCAGGGATCCGTACCTTTCAATAACTTCGAAAAAGGCTATCAGCAGTGCATAATATTGGGACTATTGTACTGACATTTTGTGAATGTTTTTCTGGACTATGCAGTGCTCTCTTGTGGGGTCTCTTGATGCCATGATGAAGGGTAATGTTACCGCTGAATCGCCGGAGAATTCTATCCAGATTATTTAGACATAAATCTCATGTGGGTGTGCTTGTCTCACTAGCTACTGGTCTTCCAACAAACATTCTACAATCCACACATGAATTCAATTAAAATAGAAAAATAGCAAATCCAACCTCAAAAACGTAAACCCCAAATATACCATCTCCTACACCATTGTGAAACCCTCCATAGGTAGAACTCAAAAGTCGACCTCATATTTCTGTTTGAAACACATATCAGTGACTCAATACCACTGAAGAATCGTCCTGGGTATGACGATAAACTACATCAGCGTCCTGGTTAAGACGTTAAACGACATCCAGCAGCAAGGCCTCTGATCAGGAGGTTTTGAGGAGCGTGGAACCACCTCTTAATTGCTGGTGTTCCCAGGTCCACCCTGACACGGGGTGGTAGCACCTATTAGGGTCCCAGCTCTGGGCAAATAGTTGACACCCAAAATTGTGTAAAAATAGTTTTTAATACCAAAAATACTTTGTAATAAAAAAATTATTACCATGAATAATTTTTGAAGGAAAACATCCGCTGCAATACTTAAAAAAAAAAAACAGCAATACAAGCAGCTATACATTCTTTGGGAAAAAAATGATCAGCTATAGATTTCTTCAAGGAAAAATATTACCAGAAATAGATTTTTGAAGAAAAACATTACCAGTAATAAAATTTTCTCGGCCTTAAATAACCCATTGAGGTTGATATGCCGTAAAACAAAATAAACCAAACCAATCTAAACCAAAGAATACATATTCTATTCATACGAATCTATCCAAAAAATGTTATCGGCATTAAATAACCCATTGAGGTTGATATGCCGTAAAACAAAATGAACCAAACCAATCTAAACCAAAGAATACATATTCTATTCATACGAATCTATCCTAAAAATCTTGTCGGCATGAAATAACCCATTGAGGTTGATATGCCGTAAAACAAAATAAACCAAACCAATCTAAACCAACGAAGACAGATTCTATTCATACGAATCTATCCTAAAAATCTTGTCGGCATTAAATAATCGATTGAGGTTGATATGCCGTAAAACAAACCAAACCAAACCCACTGAAGAAGCAGGCAATTTCGTGCTATTTTCTCCGTAATAACCAAACACGACCACCTAAATTGTTACGGCCATGGACTCGGCGCCTACATTAAGGATGCGTTTCACTGTGGTAAGGGCGCAAAAACAAGGCCACTGCTCTCCCATATATGTGCTTCCACGTGGCCCATCCATAGTATCACATACATTTTCTTTCTCTTATGTCCTCAGGACAATGCGACACTTATTTACGATCAAGTATCTGAAAGAATTGATAATATCCTCACCGAATTTTTTTCATCTAGCTTTCATATTTGATTGGTTAGTTCACGCAAACAAAACGGATGAAAAGGCAGATATTGCTGAGACTTCTTCAACGTCTACGAACTATCACAGATCCTCATAAAGCGAACCTCCTTGTCACATCCTGCCCTGAAAAGTGCTTAGCAAAAGTTTTAACCACCTCCCAGGCACATCAGACTATTCCTTAGTCAGTATCCAAATTGATGCCAAACCAAAAGCATACCCTGATTTGCTGTTCAAAAGAACGATATTTGGCTACATGAAGGGAGACTAGAACAGCTTTAGATGTTATATGGCGGAAGCTCCCCTCTCAAACTTCTTCAAGTATGCTGCCTCCAAAACAGCTTCTTTCGTCTCAGAATAGATCCTTTCTGATATGGAGTCTTTTATGCATCAAAATAATTCCATCAAAATCTAGCCAGCCACCCTGATTCACCCCTGAATGCACGACAGTAATAGGTCACCGTTACCAGTAATTCAGAATTTATCGCAAGTAGCAGTGAAGTTTGACTTGAGTTCAATCAGAAGCGCCCTTAATCACTCCAAGAAAGCTCTTGAAAGCGCATTGTGTAACTATGCACAAGCGTTCCAGGCCAAAATTGAAAACAAACAAAATGGATTTCGAGAGTTAACAGATCATCAACAAAATTATGAATAGAGACAAAACGAGTGTCCGTTTATTGATATGTTATTCTTTATTTTAATTTCTTTTGTATGAAATTTTTAATTTAATTTACTTCTCAGCTCCCCAGCAGTAATTTTCTGAGTTATTTACTTTTCGACTGAAACATTTCTTTATTGCAGCTGAAAATGAATATTAAATAAGACATCCAGTTCTATAAGTCACCCGAGCACATATAATCTAACCCAATCATACATTTAACCCAGAGCGCTTTAGTCCTACATCAGGCATCAAGGCCTCTAATCGGGAGGTTTGAGGAGCGTAGGACTAAAAATACATTTTTATAGTAAAATTACCAACAACATATTTTTATATAAAAATACCTATTTATAGCAGAATTATCAACAATATATTTTGTCTGTAGTTGAAGACATAAGATTGTCTTCCAAATATTTAGATTTCGGCCTTAAATAACTCATAAAGGTTGATATGGCGCAAAATAAACAAAATTCTAACTACAGATTGAAGGTGTTGGAAGAAACCAAAAATCCAATCAAACGGGCATTGGATGAAGATGAGAATTCACACTTCTTACATTCGAAACATCTTTGACAAGGAGTACCACTACAGATTGATTCTGTAAACGGTTAATTGGAAATTAAAATGTTTAAAATATTTTGTTTATATTATTTACTTTATTAAATAATTTAACATTTTAAATTTAAAATAAGATTGTGCGTTATACGTGGAGATGTGTTAAATGATGTGAAATATTTCTGATGTGCTTGTAATGACAAAAGTATGCAGGTGTAGACTTTAAGAAACTTTATTCAATTGGAGAATACAAGGTTCGTGTATTTTACATTTTTGTTCATTATTTATTCTGTAATCGGATGAAGATGAAATTAACTCAAAAGTTTATATATATATATATATATATATATATATATATATATATTATATATAAACTATATATATATATATATAGTTTAAAAACTAGGTAATAAAAACCTAAGGGGGATAAAATCCAGAGAGCGCAATGTAAATTCAGAGCAAATAATATATATATATATATATATATATATACTGTTATACGTTATTTTTACATATATAATTTATCTAAGTAAATCCCCAGTTTTATTCAATCGTTTATTTCTGTTCATGATACTTATCTTAACGTAATCAATAACAAACAGCTTCTCTGTGGCTGCATGGTTAACAGCAAGTCAGATCAAATGACGGCTCTCCGTTAGTGTTACAGGTTAGACTTCGAGAAGATCATATTTTCTACGAACTTTCTCGAACATACAGACCGGTAAATGCAATTAATACTTAATATATATATAAGAGCTATATCCAAGGTTTAAAACGTATATTAAAAAAGGAAAAAATTCTGGAATATTTTAGTTTAGTTTTAATTCCAAGCTAAATGACTGAATTTAATATTTTCAGCAATCAAAAGTTTCTGTATTTCAAACCGATTTTTAAATTAAGTGGAATGATTTTGTCTAGAGTAAAAATTGATAAAATCGTTCATATTGACAAATATGTTAACACAGTATAATTCTTTTTAATAAAAAATATTTCAAAAATAAAATATACTTTCATGAAACCTTATTTGAAAGAAATTAACTGATTTAAAGTCTAATTAATCCTAATTGAGAGAAATATTACTTTTAATTTAAAATATTGCATGAAAGCATTTTAACATGGAGATGGGTTTTTTTATGAAGTATTAACAGATTTATTGCGTACCTGATGTTAGGGAAATTTATGTAAGGAATCCTCTCCTTACATAAATTTCCCAAACTTAATAAATACAATGTACACGCCTTTTTTTATATATTTTAAAACTATTTTAAGAATTTTAATATTTTATTTTAAATAAATATTCTTACTTACGTAAAATGTTCTAGAAGAAATGTTTGTAAATTACCAATAGATATTAAATTTACTATAGTTACCGCTCTTATTTTCTGATAATGTCGTGTATGGACGACCGTATTTGAAAAAATCGACACGTTTATACACACAAAAAAAGTGAAAAATTATTTTTAAAATACGGGGGTCGTAAGCTTTTCCATTTCTGATGTATAAGTTCAGTTTTAATTTAATGACAATATACATTGACCACTACAAATTAATATAGAATTTTAAACGATTTTAATTATTATTCTAATTAATTTTTTTTAAAATTAAAACAGTTCCTATAAACATTCATTATTTATATTATATTTTTCTCTTATTTTTTTTGCAAGATAGTAGTGTCTATAATATACAGTATTCATAAAAACAGTTAAAAAGCATTTCTGATTAAATAATATCTTAGCTTATTGCATTTTTTTTATTTTATGATTCAAAGCATATTTTTCGTAAACAGAGGTCCTGTATGACGAAAACATGGCTGATTTAAATTATCCTCAGACTAGTCCTTATAACTAGTATAATTATTAAGCGCTACAAAAATACCATTCATAAAATTAAATAAGTGATGGGCGAAGTGGGGGATAAAATATATAAAAGAATATATTTTAATGAAGATTTTTGTAAAAAAAAAAAAAAAAGAAAAATTTCTAAAATAAGTTAATTTATTTGTGAATATGTCCTGAAATTTTTACTTTTTCAAGAATTTCCAAATCAATGTGTTTTTCCTTGCACAAAGACGCTCAAATTTCCCATACAAATTCTTGGTCCCACGTTGAATGCTAGAAAAGATTTTAAGCAAAATTTCGAAGATATAAGATTTTAAAAAACAATTCTTTCATTAAAAAATTCTTAGATCTTTCCTCTTAATAATAATACAAATGTTTTGACCATAAAACTTATTATTTTTATTATTAAGTTTTGGTCATTTTTTCCTCATGTATGCTCATTTTTAGCGAATCTGCGGGATTAACTATATGGAAAAGATTGCCGTGTTTATATGTAAATTTAAAAACTCGTGTGTGAAAATCTTTTCATAATAGTAAAGCCTTAACAAAATACGCAGCCATTTTGACGTCAGGTGTAAGCACGTATATTTATATATTTAAGGACAGTTCTAATGTCAATATGGATTTAGAATAACCATTCATTTTTCAAAGGATTTAGGAACTTGCAGATTTATATAATCACTCTTTCGCAAGATAATAATAGGGACTTATAAATATGCCGCCGTTTTTATCGTATGGGTAAGCATATTGGTATATATAAAAAGAGTTCTACATTATTTACATTATTCGGACTATTGTCCTCATATTTGTCGCCATATTTATCACAACGTTTCGGCCGTAGTACGCTCCGGCCTTCTTCAGGTGATTGGAATGTCGAACTGAACCCTTTATTTCGCTCACTGGGGTAGACTGTTCTAGTTCCACGTGCCATGTCAAGGACACATGGCACAGTGGATAAGAGTGTGAGTTCAATACCCGGTTAAGGCAGTGGAGAACTTTCAGAGGGAAATTATCAGGAGATAACTGACATCCATCAAACATGGCACATGGAACTAGAACAGTCTACCCCAATGAGCGAAATAAAGAGTTCAGTTCGAAATTCCAACCACCTGAAGAAAGCCGGAGTGTACAACGGCCGAAACGTTGTGATAAATATGGCGACAAAGATGAGGACAATAGTCCGAATAATGTATCTCAAAATATTAGATACTGAAGGGCCGAAACGTTGTAATAAATATGGCGACAAAGATGAGGACATCTCAGAAATATAGATAGATACAGAAGGGCCGAAACGTTGTAATAAATATGGCGACAAAGATGAGGACAATAGTCCGAATAATGTAAATATTGTACATAATACCTCATCTCAGAAATATAGACAGATACAGAAGGGCCGAAACGTTGTAATAAATATAGCCACAAAGATGAGGACAATAGTCCGAATAATGTAAATAATGTACATAATACCTCATCTCAGAAATATAGACAGACTCTGAAAAGAGTTCTAATATTACTATGGAATTAAAGTATTCCCTCATTTTTAATTACTACATTTATATATATATTCTCTCTTTCACATATGAAAAGAGACTATTAATAATTACATATAGCTACAACACTCGATTCTTGGTCTGATTTGACTTTTCTCAAAATAGGGTATGACAGTAGGAGGAACCGATTATTAACTGTTTTAAGAAAGGGATTGTTTTGCGAGAAAGACTTTTTATTCATTTCAACCGTCTGTAAAATATGTTTGGGTGGTTTAATGGTTAGAATGGTTAGTTTGCACACAGAAGAATCGCGTTCTTTATATATTTAAAAACAACTATAATCTTAAGATGGAATTAAAATACATTTATATACTGAGATTTTCTTTTACGAAAGTCATTTAACATTAATGAATTCACAAAATTTTACCTAATTTTGACAGCGTGAAGAAACTAAATCTAAAATATTCGACAATAGTTACACGGGGATAGGTAAACACTTGCTCGTATTCGATTAATCCTTTTATATAAATTACTAAACAAAATAAATTTCATATTCAGAATACACATATAATGACAAACGGAAAGAGATTAAAGGAAACTTTATTCTGCTGCGAATAATTGATACAAGCGTAGTGACTATTTATAGTCTACTACAAACTAAAGTGTTCTCCAAAGCAAAGCAATTAAAAAAACAAGGGCGATTATTCCCGATTACTTATTATAATATGTATGAAAACAAATGTGATATTTTTGCTCTGTTATTTAAATAAATAAATAAATAAATAAAGTTAATGTCTCAATATGTGTGCTCTGGCTGAGGTGATCTTTCAATGTTATCGAACTGTAGGCTTTTTTCACAAAGAATAACTCAAAGGTACCAGACGGTTGATCTTGGTTATTCACTTTTATTTATTAAAAATACACGCAAATAAATTGATTTTCGTTTGAAATAACTCTCCAAAGAAGCAGGCATATAACATATTAAAACCCTACCGTGAAGTGCGAACGAATATTTTGAATATTCATAGCCACATCTTTATGAAAAGATAGTAAATGTTGGTGTCGAGAGTTAGAAGGAGGGAAGAAGAAACAGGGAAAATGAGAGGAAAAGGGCGTGACAAAAAAAAGAAGAGATAATCAACCTACAGACATGGAGAAAACTTAACAGACCAACCATGTTACATACACAAAAAATTGCCAAGTCGGTTACAGGCAAACGAATAAAATTCAAAGGAGAAATAATCGTGAATGTTAAATTTCACGGCAAAACAAAAAAAAACTTAAGATATACGTCATGAAAGATACTGAAAATCTAGAAGGTATCGACTGGATGCAATAGTTCAACGTTTGGGATCTACCTATCAGCTCTTTTTGCAAAAAGTTACAGCTTGAACCATCAGATGCTATAAAGTTAAAGGAAGAATTATATAACCAATTTCCTGAGGTATTTTCGAGCGGGTTGAGACGAGCAAACAAATTTGAGGCCAGAATTGAATTAAAAGAAAACGTCCAACCAGTTTTTAAAAAGAAGCGAAACGTACCGTTCGCTACTATAGAAAAAATCGACAAAGAATTGGAGAGACTTGAACAAACTGGGATTCTTTCAAAAACAGAATTTAGTGAATGGGCAGCACCGGTAGTTTATGTACAGAAGAAATCGGGAGAAATCCGCGTATGCGCAGATTTTTCGACGGGGCTTAACAAGGCGATAAAAGACCATCATTACCCACTACCGAGCCCAGAGGAAATATTTACAAAGCTCAACGGCGGTAAGATATTTTCAAAAATAGATCTAAGTGAGGCTTATCTACAAATCCCAGTACAAGAAGTGAGTACGAAAATCCTTTGCATTAATACGCACAAAGGGTTGTACAAATTCAACAGACTACCATTCGGAGTAAAAGATGTACCAGATCGCTTATCTGGATGACATTCTAATTAAGAGCGACAATGTTGAAGAGCACACATCACACATAAAGGAAGTTTTCAGAAGACTTCAGGACTTTGGGTTCAAAGTAAAAGGAGAAAAGTGTGATTTTTTCCTAAATGAAATTAAACACTTAGGTCAGATAATAAATTAAAATGGCGGGAAATCGGACCCAGAGAGAGCATCGGCAATTAAAAATATGCCTGAACCAAAAAATGTTGCAGAACTACAAAGTTTCCTGGGCCTAGCTAACTACTATGGTGAATTTATTGATAATATGCATAAATTGAGGGCCCCACTAAATGAGTTACTAAAAAAGGAGAATAATTGGAATTGGACAGAGGACTTTAAAAAAGCATTTAAGGAAATAATACAAAAATTAACTTCGGAGTTAGCATTGACACATTTCGATCCCGAACTCGAAATCATTATTGCAAGTGACGCGAGCTCACATGGGGTAGGTGCGTGTATTCTACACAAGATGCGGAACGTTACAAACAAACCCGTTGCACACGCATCTAGATCATTATTACCAGCAGAGAGAAACTATTCACAGATCGAAAAGGAGGCATTGGGCATAATTTTTGCAGTAACTCGTTTTCACAGATATATTTATGGGAGAGAGTTCACGCTCCAAACGGACCACAAACCACTTCTTACGATTTTCGGTTCAAAAAAAGGTCTACCATTCTATACAGCGAACATACTCTTAAGATGTGGAACTGTGTTACTAAACTACAATTTCAAACTTTAGTTCTTACCATCATAGAAAATAGGACACGCTGATGGACTATCACAATTAATACATGCGAAAGATGAACCGTTACAAGATTCAGTAATTGCGGCATTACAAGCTGAAGATGAAATCAGTAAGGTATTATGCAGTACAATAAAGGAACTACCTGTAACGCTGCTAGAGATAAAAAGAGAAGCAGAAAGAGACGAATTTATTCAGAATACCTCGAAAAAAATAGAAGAGAAAGTGAGGAATTTAGCAGACAGTTTCTCAATCTGTGACAACATATTATTGTATAACGAGAGTGTAGTAATACCGAAGTCGCTACGAAGACGGATCTTGAAAGATTTTCACTTAGGACATCTCGGAAAAAAACTGGATGAAATCACTTATGAGAAGTTTTGTCTACTGGCCAAACATGGACGATGATATCATGCAAATGGTGGAAAGTTGCAAAGGTTGTGCTGCTGCGGCGAACGCACCACCCTCTATACAAAAGCCATGGTCTAAAGTCGACAGACTATGGTCCAGAATTCACGTGGATTACGCAGGACCCATTGAGGGTTACTACTATTTAATAACAGTAGATAGTTTCAGGAAATGGCCAGAGGTTGCCAGATTTAAACACCCGATGACAGAAAATACCATAAACTGTTTACACGAACTATTCGCGAGAGTTGGCGTCGCGGATTGTTTGGTAAGAGATAACGGCACACAGTTTACCTCCAGTGACTTCAAAGAATTTTGTGAGACATATCAAGTAAAGCATATCAAGATAGCTCCGTACTACCCGAGGTCGAACGGACAAGCTGAAAGATTCGTTGACACACTAAAAAGAGCGTTAAAAAAAAGCCGAGGATGTACCGACGATAAAAGCGATACAACAGTTCCTCCAAATGTACAGAATAACACCTAACGTGAACACGCCATCGGGTCTTTCACCAGCGGAATTGATGTTTGCTCGGAGAATAAGGTCTGTGTGTGACAAATTATTGCCAAACAAGAACAAAAACCAGCATACACCTATAATACCCAAGAGATCATTTAAACCAGGAGAACGGGTTTACTTTAGGATGTTTAGAAACAATATGCCTTACTGGGAGCCTGGCACAATAATTAACAGATTAGGATATGTGATGTACACAATACAAGGCGAGAAGTTTTCACATGAAAGGCATATTGACCAATTACAAAAAAGACGGGTTGAGGAGCCAAGATCGTCACCCGCAGAAAACGACGTTTCAATGGATGCAATCTTCGAAGCTTTTGAGATCCAATGACCACAGGAGGATACAGAAATGGGAAGGTCAAACAGGAAGAGAAAATTTACCGAAAATACTAACTCCCCCCAAAAGGGATCTAAGGAGGGGGGTGTTAAGGGGTCCACCCTTTTTTGATACAAGTGAACTCGCCCAGTGTGTACTTGTACTGCTACCGGTGAATACCCGGAAGTGAGGAAGTGAGAGAGTGAGAGGTAACCGCTTTGTAGGAGTCACAATTGCGAACACGTAGACTCAAAAGGAAGTCATACTTCGATACTGAATTTCCCAGACTGTATATATATTATTATTGCTACTAACCGCATTTCTGGATCTACTAACCGTATTACCAATTGTATTATTACGTCAATACATTTATTTGCTATATTTCATTCCCGCGTTTGTCATTCATTTGAAACCGGATTTCATCCCGGAATCCACAACAGTTGCAAAAAGCTATCCTCTCCAAGCGTGGTGGCTGAAACAACTATGGAGATAATTCCAGTAGCAACTGAATTTCAGAGCCAGTTTAATTTTAAAACTAACCTAACTTACTTAACTAGATCCTCCGTCACAATGCCATCTTCATCATAGTTACATTCAATTTCGCATATATACCCTCTTTTACATCCAGTTATGATTAAATAACATGGTAGACTTAACTCTTTAGCTATGGTTGGCAACCATGATTGAAAAATGACTTGAAAATTGAAACCTTATGTGGCCATGATTGTGAAAATATTTGAAGTGTAACGTAGTCCTGCTACGAATAGTTGCAGTATTACGCGCAGGTTGCCTCTTGGTTTTGAAGAAACACAAGTGGGTATTAGCAGATGAGTATGCTTAAAAACGAGTCGACGTGTTGAAGATGAAAAATACTCGTGATTTCCGGTTAGCCAAAACAGTTCTGATTATGAAGTCCTCATGAAGCAGAAACCTTATAATAGAAAAGGAATAGACATTTCTTTTGCTTCCCAATCAACAATTGCTTTAGCTATTGGCACGTCACTACTGAACGGAGTATTTTCAGAAAGTCTCACGGTCTTCTCTCACACAGACAATATAACTTTCGTTTCTTGACGTCAAACGTCTATGTCTTGGCGGTTATTGCTGAAAAGTTCTGTCAAGCTTTTTAACCCATCATAAGCACTTCTTATTTAACAACATATATAGGAAAAATAAATTGGTCCCATTTATTCATGTCCGCCCTGTTGATTTTGTTATGTTATTACGGACAACACTAAAATATGAATGGCGAAGACGTGCTGTTATCTCGAAGGTGTTTTACAGGGTTTGAAATGCTGGCCTTCTCACAAGTTGAAGGATTATTGTCTTTCTGGAAGTTTCTTTGATTCGAGTCAATCTTTTTTATGAAAGGGCATAAAGAAAATTGTCTTCAACGACTAGATATTTTTACATTAACGCTGGCGTTTTAAAGGGTTCTATTCTTGAACTATCTCTGTATCTTAATTTCATCAACGACCTTCCTGGTCTCATCGCTTCCCGACACGTTATTTTAGTTGATGAAACATCTATTTACTCCTGTTTCAATTGTAAGTCTGATCGGTTCGATAAAATCAAATTGGAAGCTGATTTTGAAAATGATGTCCAATCCGTTGTTAAATGAGGCAAGAAAAAGCCTGTTAATATGAGAGCTTCTAAAACTAAACTCTCTGTTGGGTTATTATGTTGGGTCTTCCATCAGTTTTGGTTGATGCTTTCAGAAGAGCAAATTACTGCGCCTTCTTGATCTCCCGTTTACCACTGACATGAAGTGGAATGATTATATTAAATCAATTGCGAAGTCTGCTGTTAGGTGTTTTAATGGAATGTCCCACACTCCCTATCGCCTATGTGGACTGGCTATATCAGTAGATATATATGGTGAGCACAGGATATACCTGGCGGGGTGGTTCGGCAATTAATTGGAGATTCGTCTCCAGCTCTCCTGTTCGAACTCTCTGCCTTCGGACAGAAAGGAACCCAGACGAGGATATGCCATAGCGCAGAGTCTCGTCTGGGGTAGTAGACAGCTACCGACCCCGTATATACGGGGAATTTTTCCCCGAGCCTACGGTCTGGGTTTTGATTTCACTTTAAAAATGGCCTTGTGCCACATCATGCCACACGGGTGGGTAAGGTAAATATCCTTGATTCGGCAATTAGTTGGAGATTCGTCTCCAGCTGTGCTGGTCGAACTCTCTGCCTTCGGACAGAGAGGAACCCAGACGAAGCTATTCCGAAGGACAGAGTTTCGTCTGGGGTGGTAGACTGCTACCCGACCCCGTGTATACAGCGGTCTACGGGGTATTTTTGCCCTAACCTACGGGCTCGGTTTTGATCCCGCATTAAAAACGGCTTTGTGCCACATCCTGCCTCGCGGGATGGTAAGGTAAATAACCTTGTTTCGAGAATTACTAGCCTGCCACCCGATTCCCTGTCTTTCAGTAGTGTATTCTCTTTTACAATAAACCTCTCTTCTTTCATCTACGCCTGTGTTGCTGTTACTTCACTCGAGTACCACTTTTGTCTATTTGTAACGTCTTTAAGGATACAACATTAGGGAAATCGATTTACCGTGTTGTGTTAAACATTTTTTTTTCTTTATGTGCGTAAGAGAAAGCAAGGGACATAGCTCATAAATCTATGTCGGAAAGATAACGGTTAGCCCTAGATTTGAAGAGGTCATTATTGTAGTGATTGGGAAAGCATACTTCCGGGAGGAGCAGTTCTTGGGAAGAAGATGTCCGAGTGAAACTTACTCCTTACTAATGGAACACGAAGAACATGAGGATAATTAATCTTCGTGCACATAGCATGTCTGGTCCCAGATGCAAATGTCAAGGCTGTTTGAACCAAGGAATATAGTCCAGAAACATTTACCATGGAAATCGCAAATGTCAGGGCAGGTTGAACAAAGGAATATAGCTCATCATAAACTTACCATGGAAAAAGTAATCCAGAAATGGGGTTGTGGGGAGAATAACGATTCATCACCCACAAGGCCCTGTAGACGCTTTTGAACTCGATAGTAGGGATTGGGAAGCTCAAGCCTATATATCCCATTAATACTCCTTTTTTTTTCGATCTGACTCTTGTAAAGATAGTCTATAGCAAGAGTCAGATACTTACTAGAGCGGTAAAAGGAACTGACCCTTTTTCCAGCATCTTTATCAAGAGATCATATAGATAGGAAGGGAGTCAAATACTTGTTTAAATAAATTTCTGCGTACATTTTTACGCAAAGATGATCTTTATAAAAAAAATACACACCTTTTATTTAGCAGCTACCCTCAAACAAGGAAAATATTTTCCAACCTGAAAATAACTGAATGTTGTTATTTTATGTATCTTTCTTCTTTACTTAGATCATTTTTATTAAAATATTGTCTTATTAGATTCGCTAAATACAAAAATATCCATTTTAAGAACGACTTGCCGTAAACAGATAAGCGCAGTGTTTACAAGGTTTTACTGAAAGAGATTATTTTTTATGTTTAGTTTTATTTATTTAATTTAATTTTTGCATATTGACTGAACTGAATATAGACATTTAATACGTATATTACTACTTCTGTACATCCGTAAATGTCTCTCCTTCAGTAAAATAAAGCCAAAAAGATTTTATAAAAATATACATTCTGGTTCGCTTTGCTAAAGACATTTATATATACATGAAAACGTTCTTTAATATCTATGAAAAATACAAACACGCGCACACACACACAAACATATATATATATATATATATATATATATATATATAGAGAGAGAGAGAGAGAGAGAGAGATAATTGTGTATTTGAGCAGCAAACCCTCTTTTATACATGTGTCATTAAATCCGACGTGTGGCAAATATCCTAGAATATTGTGACTAATATCATCGATTAGTGTGGAAAATATATAATAGAATGGTAAATATCATACTCCGGTTTACGTAAATTGCTTTATTTTTATCTCTTTCATATCCGTGAATGTCCAAGAAATTTTCATAGAAAATATTCGTCCTCGACAGGAATCGAACCTGTATCCTATACGGAACCGTCATATAGCCTGATGTATAAGATACAGGTTCCGGCAAATGTTGTTTAATACTGTCTATTATAAAAACAGAGCATTTACTTAAATATTTGTATCTATAAAAAGAATGTATAAACATAAAAATGTCTTAAAATAATTGTCGGACTTTGTCCATTTCATAATACATACATATATATATATATATATATATATATATATATATATATATATATATATATATATATCGGTCTTGTTTGTTTTCTTTACATCTTCAGTTGGACTCAACATGCGTCCGGCATTGTTCTTGTAGTTGGACTTTCTAGCAGGAACAAACAGAACGTGTTTCCTAATACAAAACACTTAAACCCACACGGTCCTCTACATATATACCCTTCATCTTGAACACGATAAGAGGAGAGATTCGTTTACTTTTTATAGCATGTGTTCCAGCCGGGCCGGAAACAGCTGTCGACATTAACAGAGCATGGGGTAAAGTATCCACTTTGTGATCGCACAATACACTACTGGTTTCTGAAGTTCGACGGTGGGGACACGTGTCTTGAAGGTAGGAGAGAACGTCAATCTGCAAATAACATCTAAAAAAAATAGTCAAAGAAAAAAAATGATCGAAGAAAACCCAGGACAATCTGTCAGAGAAATATCTCTGATAATTGTCGTCAGTAATTCAACAATATCTCAAGAAAATTGGCAAATGTAAAGAAATTTAAAAAATGAACTCCGTGAAAGTCAAAGAGTTTGCGAATCATTCATTTTTGATCGAATAGTAACTTATGGATCCTTTATGAGAACTGTAAACAATCGGCTCAGTGACAAAGGACCTGAAAACGAAATTGCACTAATATAAGTTTATGATGACTATCGTACTGGATTAAATGCGCATTCAGTGAAACCAAACGCGTCAGGCACTAGTCAAACAACGAAGTCCGATTCAGGAAAATGTTCGGCTGTATGTTTCTAGGATGACACTGCTGAAGCTCACCTCCTTGAGACACGGGACTTTGTCACATCCATCATATTCGCATGATCTGTTGCCTAGTGATTTAGACTTTTATCGTAATAGAATAAATAACCTTGTAACTCGATAGCAGAAATGTATAGATGCACAGCGTCCATATTTTGATTGATTTAAAGACTGTTTAAATATATTAATACGAGAATAAGAAACACTATTTCCGTACAACTTAATACACGATATTTTCTATTGAGTTTTCACAGGTAGTGAAGGGACAAAGCAGGGAGAGAACAATATATGTGTGCATCCGTTTGGTAGAGAAAAAAAACTGCTTTCGAGATTCACTGCAAAATAATTCTTCTTGTGAAGAATTTTGTACAGACCCCATTGACACTATCCACTTATTCGTACTAAACAACCTTTAGTGTGCACACTACACTAACATTCCTCCAAAACATACTGTTACCAACGCCACAAATCTTTCAACAGTTCTACTAATTATTCTGCTAAAATGAAAAGCATTTATCGTGGCCATTCATTTCAACTGAAGTCTAAACTTTTGAAAAGGATAGAATATCTTTGCAACAAAATGGAATGAATTAAGGGCAAGGTGACATTGTCGTTCTCACAGCCAGCAAATCGATCGATGTACAAAACGAGATACAACGGGAAGCAACGAAAAATAAAAGGAATGTAATTTTAAAAAGATCTTGTACATTTGTTTGTAGTGATTAATTAAATCTTTTCAAATTCCCTCTGCTGTTTTCTATATTCGTTCTTCTGTGTCTTCTGTTCTTTTCTCAGCGGTAAATGTCACAAAATTGAATATTCCTGTAAAATGTGTAAATTAAATTGCGTAAATGATTGGGTACAATACGATAAATGCAGTCAATATGGCTTCCTTTTTATTGTCTTTAACTTGAATTAATTTTTTTTTTTTTTTTGGCAGGAGTTTTCCGATCTTTTTTGTTGAAATATCTGAACAAAATGATTTCATATTACCGTTATTTTAGGAGTAATGTTTCTTAATATTGTATCCATTCAACAGCAACTCGACAAATTGCTTCTAATATAGACCCCCAAAACCTTATTCCAAAAAACGAATCAAGTCAAAGTATTTTAAATTCGAATTTGATTCGTACTATTAGTTATGCTTAACAGCTTTTTATCCCTAGTGCTCAGACTACATAAATTCAAGCGGGCTACTAGATTGACATCTAGGTCCCACCTTTTTGGAACTGAAATATCTAAATGCAACCGACATTTATACCCCAAAAGGTTCTTTTCTTGAACTCCCAATCTGTGGAACTCCCTTCCGTTAACACACTTCCCTAATAAATAGAATCTTCAAAAATTTAAATGCAACGTAAATCTTCTTTCTTCTTGAATCCCGTTCATCCTTTGTTCTCTCCTCAATCCTCCCAATTCTTGGTCTTCTCTTTTATCTCAATCGCCTGCATGATAGTGGCATTCCCGCCTTGCTTGGGGTGAAATGATTTTAAAAAAAAGAATCGTCCAGTTATAGCTGTAATATAGATTTACTGAAAATAATTTCAGTATTTGAATGCTTTTTAAAATAAAAAGGGTTTTGCAAGTGGTTAAAAATTATGGTAAATGCTACTGACTGATTTGGGCTATCATTTAGTTTACTATAAAAATGCATAGAAAATTGGGAATAAATTAATTGTCCTTGGCGAAGAAATAATTCGTTTGTTACTGATTAAATAGTAGTATATTGATGTAGAAACTGGTTATCTCCCTTCTAGTAAAAAATAATTCTGATGTCTAAAGGGGCCATTGAGAATCACTTGGTAGTCAATTGGTGAGAATAATAAGTTGCAGCGTCCTAAAAAAATCCCCTTCTTCTGTCTTTTGCTCAATCCTCCCCATTCTCTGTCTTCTCTTTCACTTTCACTCCCTGTAACGCCCTACTTACTAGTGATATCCCCGCCTTGCTTGGGGTGAAATTATTCATAAGAATACTGATATTCATGCTTAAAGAATGATTCCATGTCGCCAATAATATTTTCTCGCTTTTTTCTATAGAAACCAGAGAAATGTGTGTCACTTTTCAATTTCAGAAACTCGATATGTGAGAGAAACAGGGCCACGAATATTCCGGAACCCTCTTCTTTCGTTTATAGCACTCACAGATTTATATACTTGTTATGGTCCAGGTTATTACCAAGGAAGAACAACATGAACACAAGAGTAGAAATAACGAAGGTATATTACACGAAATAATAATACAAGATGTGGAAGGTGTTAGTATGACTGTCAGTCTGGTTTGGAGTGAACTACTGTCGGCTCGACTCGATTCGTCCCTCTCTCTTGAGAGGTGTAGTATACATAGCGTTAAGAAGAGTTCATTCTGTAGTTATAGGTAAGGACCCATGACAATACTGATGATACAGTGTTTACGAATTCACCTCGAAGCATTTAGATGATCAGTACCTGTCAGCTGGCATCGATTCTGACCTAGCTATAACAGCTCAATGTGGTACGAACTGGCTTTTACCTCTTAATATCTCTAAAACCAACCTAATAATTTAATTATCACCGATCGGACCCTAAGAGGATGCTTCCCCAATCCCTACAATCTTAATCTGTTCAAGTCTAGAATCAACCATTATTTTCCTCACTATAAACTGCGCCTCTTACTCTACTTTAAGTGGCTCTTGGGCCTTGTACAGGATGAAAATCTTTATAAAAACAAGTAAGCTTTCTCCTAACACAATGAACGATTGCACTGTCTTTAAACATCAACTGGGAGTCAAGTTCACTCCAGACCTCAACTGGATCAATTGTTGAAGAGGTTTGAAAAAAGTTTGACTCCTTTTATTTCCATCTATGCAGTATGCATGTCTACTAGGGAGGCTAACCAATCCCTGTTGTAGGCGGCTGCTCAGGCACATTTTTGTTTCTTCAAAATTCACAAAGCTTGCCGGTGGTTTATACTGTAACTATTCTGAGCGAACCATAGTTACAGTCTCGAGGAGAGAGCGCATTATCTAGCGGGATCAAAAGTTTGAACAAGGCCAGCACACTCAAACTCTTAGTCACGGTGACTTAGAACTTCGTGCTAGCACAAAAATCGATGGCTCCCAAAAAGTTGGGTATCATGATACAACGAACGTCGCATATTTGTAGCCAAGGTTCACTTTGTCGGCAAGCTTATGTACCACTCAAGAAAAAGAAGGCCTCTTATCATCATTACTATCGAAATTACATGATATCAATCCTCCTACATGACAGAGAAAGAAGTAACTTCAAACAGCAGAAATGCAAAAATGCTGTTCTACAGGCGGACGCTGAGAATACCAGAGACCAAAAAATCTGAGCACAGACGAAGTTCTAGAAAAAATGAACACAAAAATAACTCTTATACTTAACATCAGTAATAGCCAATTTAAATATCTAGAGCATATAATAAGAAAAGTAGGATTGGAAAATTTGATACTCAGAGAACAAATTGACGGCAAGGGGCAAGAAAAACAACGTGTATCCTACATGGAGAGCTTGAGTAAATGGATGGCGGAACAAGTTTTAGGAGAGATAACAAAAAGACAACATGTATTAAGAACTACAAAGTACAAGAAATTGTGGCGATCCAAGATCTAATCAAAATGGATGAAATTGAAACATTATTGTTATAGTCCGGTTCCTTGTACCACGGTGATAGTCCAAGGTAGAACCAATAAAGAAGAACTCGAACACGGATATGGAATAACACAGATATATTACAAACAGGAATATATACAGAGAAGTAGAAAATGTTAGTACGAACAATCAGGTTTAGTAGGGAGAACAATGTAGTCTCGACCAGTATCACTATTCCAATGTCTTGTATTAATTGTCTGAACGCGACTCTGTTTCGGACTGCCTCTGACTTGACTGACTGACTCGCTCGCTGTGACTGACGGACCTCACTCCAGACTTCAGACTGAACAGTATTTAGTCCCCCCCCCACAAGGGCATCATGTGGCACAAGTGCGGTTTAACGTGGGATCGCCGAGCCCGTGGGATCGCCGAGCCCGTGGGCTCGGCCAAAAATATGCCCTTTTAACCCGTATAAACGAGTTCAGGGTCGGTTTACCTCCCCGAAAGAGACTCCGCCCTTCGGCGTAGCCTCGTTCGGGTTCCTCCCCGCCCGAAGGCAGAGAGTTCAACCGATCAGCCGGTCAGCCTGTCGCCCGACTTCGGACTGAACGGTATTTAGCCCCCACCACGAGGGCATCATGTGGCACAAGGCCGGTTTAACGTGGGATTTCCGAGCCCGTGGGCTCGGCCAAAAATATGCCCTTTGAACCGTATAAAGGCAGAAAGTTCAACCGATCAGCCGGTCAGTCGGTCGCCCGACTTCGGGCTGAACTCCTTGTTTCCTCTTGAGGCGCAGTATTTATTACGTATGGAATAGTCCATTATGTTATTATGGGTAAGGTCCCATAACAATTATAATCATCAGAAGAAAATCTTTAAGCAGCCTTAGCCGTATCTGGGTTGACTGTGGTTTGCAATTCCTAACGTTACATTCAATAGAAATGGCAAAAGCGTTGGACCAACAACTCAAATTTTAAACTTATCGTGAATGTCTGGAAAAAGAAGAAAAAACGATGTAACTCTATTTCAACTACACATAGATCAGTCCATATATACCTTACCCATTCATACTTGGTGAAGAATAAAGATCAACCAACATGTACAACATGCCAACGTGCATTTAAGGTGAAACACATTTGAACTGAATGAACTCATTTCGCCCCTGTAAGACATAAATACGACAAAGAAACCGAAACGAGAAAACTATTTGAAAATACTGAAACCGTCAACATAAAAATAAAACAAAATTGAAAATATGTCTATACTATTTAATATACTATTAAAAATACGTTTATACCAAAACATATAATACCTACAATAGACCATCTACGAACTTTATATCTATTAAACACACACTTACCCTGAAAATATAAAATTATGTATAAAATATATGTAGTGGAAGTTATAAAATTGCGTACAAAATCTATAGATTTCAGAATTAAATAATAAGATTAGTACAATTAAACAGGTTCTGGGTGAATGGAGACATATGTCTAGAAAATATTAGGTTGGTGCAAACATAATGTCGTTTTGTGACGTTAAGTTGAACGTCAAAAAACGACATTATTTTTGCACCAACCTAATAGAAGTAACGCTGGCTTAGCTGCACATAGGCCACGCATACCTCACCCATTCATACTCGCTGAAGAATAAAGATCAACCTATCATGTACAACATGCCAAGCTGCAGTTACTATGAAACACATTTTAACTGAATGTACTCACTTAGCATAAGACATAAATACTATAAGGAAACCAATATGAGAAAACTATTTGAAAATACTTAAACCATCAACATAATGTCGTATAATGTAAATAAATAGGTTAATACCAATACATATAACACCTATAGCAGACTATCTACAAAGTATATATCTATAAAACATTACCCTAAAAGTATACAAGTGTCTACAAAATATATATAGTTAAAGCCATAAAACTGAATATAAAATATTTCTATTATCGGTATTAAATAACACACATATCATTAAATAAAAACAACCAACCAATCAAAGGTTAAAATAAACTAGAGTCAAAAAAGTTGAATAATGTGAATGGAAGCCATCGGAGGATGATATCAGATAAAGTCCATCTCAATTAGCTCCTCTTCATAGCAAAAATGAATAGAAAATGAATCAAATGGACTGGAAAGGGTTAATAATTTGTGCTTCCATACTATTATACTGTACAGTATGCCGTACACACAACCTTCCAAGAATAGTGTTACTAATGAAGCAATCAAATACGAGGTCTGATCAAAAATGTCGAAATAGCCTCCTTCTGAAGACACACATTTTATCCAGAGTCGTTTCCACTGGCGAAAGCATTACTGGAACTTCATTTTGGGGATAGTGAACAGATGCCTCGTCGCATTCTCCGAGATTGCCTCGACGTTTTAAATCTATTGTTCTTTTCAAGTGGGATTTAAATTTTGGAAAGAGGGGCAATATCTGGGGAATATGGTAAGCATTTTAAGATGTTTCTAATGCCAGATGTAAAAACTGAAACTGAGAAAGTGCACATAACAACTAGAATAACTGAAAGTATCTGTCTATATTTCTGAGAGAAGGTATTATGTACAGTATTTACATTATTTGGACTATTGTCCTCATCTTTGCCACCATATTTATTACAACGTTTCGGCCTTTCGGTATCTGTCTATATTTCTGAGATGAGGTATTAGGTACACTATTTACATTATTCGGACAATTGTCCTCATCTTTGTCGCCATATTTATTACAACGTTTCGGCCTTTCAGTATCTGTCTATATTTCTGAGATGAGGTATTATGTACACTGTTTACATTATTCGGACTATTGTCCATTACAAACATCTTCGTAAAATGCTTGCCATTGGAGATAATTCTATTATAGAAAACAAAGACAAGGAAAATGTTATCTACAAAGTAAAGTTTAATATAATCAGTTATCGAATCTACCACCTGTGACTAAAGTAAATTACGCTTTCTTAGAAAATTATTCAACATACGAGGTCTGATAAAAAATAATAGAACTGTTGCTATGGTAACGTAGTCAAAACGCTTGATTGTACACACTAATTTATAGCGTCCCAGCTCACTTCTGTTGTTTACAGCAGCGGTCGGAAGGAAAGTGTGTAGAGGGTGGTAGTCTTATCACACTACAGAGATGAATATGGCTTGTGCAGGAGTTGCAAGAGGTTACTGAGAGTAAAAGAAACAGTGAAGAAAAAAGAGTAGTATTAAGGAGACAAAAATGATGACTGACATTGCATTTACATTTTTAAAGATCATATTTGATTGGAAAAAAGCGCAGTGAGTTTCTCTTCTGGGGGTCAGTATTCCCCATGCTGATGGCGGGCAAAAAATGGTTTCTTAAGATTATTAATAGAAAACAATTTCGTTTTAGAAATTTTAAATTACAAATAATAATAATAATGTAAATACAAAAAAATACAGTAGGGTGCACCGATTAATCGGAATAATCGGTAATCGGCCTTATCGGCCACTTTGCCGATTAATCGGTAAACGGTCACTGCCGATTAATCGGCCGATTATTTACTCTTTTCTATTAAATTTATATCATTTAAACAATGCCAAGTGACTTCATCAGATAACTTTGACACATTAAACACAGAAACTGCCAATTTAACTTGACATTTGTTAAGTGTCTGGCTGCTATTATGGCTTTTTGCTTTTTTTTGCTTTATTAAATGAAATTACAAAATACAAAGTACAATTTCCAATTCTTAAATGAATATAATTAAACAACTAGATAAGAAAAAAGAAATTACAAACAAACTACAAAGTACAATTTCCAATTCTTAAGTGAATAACTATAAGCTGAAGTTCTGCTTCCACTGGAGCATGCTGCAGTGGTTACCTCTGCTCTGCACCTGCTGCTGCTCTACTTCCACTTCTATTCTTGCTGCCTGCCTCCTCTGTTCTCATAGTCTCATCAGTATTTAAAGTTGAATACTCTTAAGTTGTAATGTAAAAACATTAGAGTTTCTCCATTCTCAGGACACAGCCTGTTCCTCGTAGGTTCATACACATTACCCCCTGTACTAAAGAGCCTCTTCACTCTCCACGGATGAAGGTGGTGCGCTTAAATATTTTGAAGCCAGTTCACTCAGCAGTGGTAAGGTCCCTGTGTCTTTGTTCACCACTGAAATGGATCATCACCTCTTGCGAGTAGTGGTAAAGCTACATAATGATCAAGTTCTTTTGTGCACTTATGAATAAAGGATTTACTCCTTTTGAGTTTAGATTGTGCTTCTTGTATTTCTGTTGTACTTGCAGTTGCAGTCTCCAGGTTTAATTCAGCCTCTACCTGTTCTAAGTTTGGATTTCTTACTGTACGCTTTTTTGAAGCTAATTCATCAAAGAGGCTTGAAAGAGATACAGTTTTACTTTCACTTTGATCTTCTTGACCCTCAGCAGAGCTTGAAGAAGTGTATTCTGATTCTGCTTCATTATCATCAGTAGAAAGTAGATGTAGAATCCAATTCTTAATGGTGTTTTCCATGTCATTCTTTTTAAATTTAAATTTGAATCTTGGATCTAGGAAAGTAGTCACACACAAGTTTTTATCATTTGGATAGGATGAAAACCTTGTTTCCATTGATTCACTGAATTGTTCAACAGTGATAAGAAGGATTCCACTAAAGTCAGAAATATAAGAATTAGATTGGGCAGCTTTGGACAGAAATAACCTCAGAGCTAAAATTGTTATGTATTATCATTGATATGGTTGAAGTTCTGTTACTTGCTTCTTTGGTGATTTCTTCAAATGGACTCAGTAACTGGACAATTTTTTGAACAAGTCCCCATTGGTAAGTTGTTAAGGTAGGAATCTTATTATCAACAGCATACATTACAAGAGCTTTTCGTTGTTCTAAATTTCTTTTCAGCATATAATATGTTGAATTCCACCGTGTGGTCACATCTTGAATGAGTTTATGTTTTTCCAAATTCAGCTGATCCTGTATTTCAGTTAATTTGCTAATTGCTAATGGAGAGCGATTAAAGTGAGAGACTATATTTCTGTTAGTTGTAATGTTTGTCTTCACAGCCTGTTGGGAAAATAATGAGTCATTTATTGAGAGTTGCAGTGTATGTATGAAGCATGATAGTGACTCTAAACCACATTCTCTGACACCAGCAACCATATTTGCTCCTGAATCCTGCAAAACTAAGAAAACTTTATTGAAGATTTTATACTCATCCAGAACATTGGGCAATTCTTCACTTATTCTTGCACCTGTGTGTGTACCAGGGAATGGAACAACTCTAAACACAACTCTGCACTGTTCAAAGTCATTTAAAAACCAATGACCAGTCAAACTCAGAAAGGTAGCATTCTGTCCAAATGCTGCTAATTTCATCAAGAGACGATTGAATTTTTTTGTTTTTACTTTTGTAAATATATCTGAAATTCAGTGAAGTACCTTTTTGATGGAATACTATAATTTGAACAGAATTTTGCAATAAGCCTATTAAATCCAATGTCAGATGTTACAGAATATGGTTGAATATCAACAGCAATCATTTCTCCTATCAGATAATGGATCTCTTGTGACCTGTGGTCATTAATATCCCAAATTTTCTTCTTGACCAATATTGATTCTATAGTAGTTTGGTGTTTCACTGGAGGCCCGTACTTGCTGCCACTTGTTCCTGAAATGTCTGTCCTTGAACATTCATTGTGTTTCCTTTTCTTATTTGCAACTTTTGCTTCTTCTCGATGAACTTTTCTAAGATGGTTAAACATATTAGTCAGTGTAAAAGTTTTTGCTGATTTGCCACCCCTTGATATGATGGCTTGACATAACTTGCAGACAGATGTATTCTTATTCTTGGGATTGACATCAAAATACTTCCAGCATTATTATGCTTTATTTTCGGTTCGCATGTGGTCGCAATTTACCGTACAATTCCTCAACGTGAAAACTGAAAAATAGAGTAATAACTTTCTTTGACAGTGATTTAAAGTACAAATTAATAATGTTAATTCGATAGGAAGCGAAAGGAGAGAAATTTTCCATATGCTTACCTCTATTTGCCTCAAATTCTGCCCAGTCGCACAAGGCTACATGTTAGCAGCGCACCATGCCTGCTATTTGAAAATACAGTGTAGACGATGCATGTCCCTTTCACCGGTAAGCAAAAAAGGGAGTTAACTTGTCTTCGTTTACAATATAATTAAATTAACATTAGTACCATTTATGACAACAAAATTTGCTGATAAATCGGCTTTAGAAAACATTAATCGGCCGATTAATCAGCACTCGACCGATTATCAGACCGATTAATCGGTAAGCGGCCAACTTGCTTATCGGTGCATCCCTATCTAGCAGTGACCATCTGAGGTAAAATTTTAGCCTATTGTATTGAGCGTTCTTACGGTTTATTAGCCAGGGTATCAGCAAACTGAGTTCAAATTTCAGCCACTCCATTGTGTTCATTTTTACACAAATACAATTAAGAAAAGCATAAATTTATCTTACTCCAGCTATGGGTTAAATACAGCACATATACTCTGAGTCAATCACACAATTAACCCAGTGCATTTCATCCTGAGCATGGCGACAAACTACATCCGGCAGCAAGGGTAGATTGGAGGTTTTAAAGAGCGTGGAACCACCTCTTAATTGCTGCTGTTCCCAAGGCTACCCTAACCCGGGCTGGTAGCACCTGTTAAGGTTCTAACAATACATTTTTATATACAAAAATGACCAACAATACATATTTATAGTAAAATGACCATCAATATATTTTATTGTAGTTGAAGCCATAAAATTGCGTTCAAAATATTTAGATTTCGGCATAAATAACCAATGAAGATGTTGATATATATTTAAACAAAATCAAACAACCAACATGAAAGAACTATTTCATTATATTAATCCATATTAATCCATATTAATACATATAATCAGACAATTTCTTAAAGAAATCAAACTGTATTCCAAAGTATAACTTCAACAAAACTAAAATATAAAACACACATCTCACCGCCTCTAGTAATTATGTCCACACAAACATTTATATGCACCAAAGCTGAGTATCATCTACCATGTATTCAATTGTGAAAGCAAAATAACATATATCATATTTTTATTACTTCGAAGTTTCAAGAAAATTAAATTTCGGTATTGGATGACCCATAAAGGAGTTGACGTGCCGTTAAACAAATCAACCAATCGATCAAACCCTAATCCTGGTTGGGCACGGCGCTAGTAATGCCACTTGCTTCTGAAACCACAGCAGCAAAAAGAGTTTTTTATATTTTTTCACCCAAAACAAAACCCAAGAGACTCAACGTAGAAACCTACTGAGTGAAATTGTACAAGGTAACAAATAAAGTTCTGTCCGTTTTTAAAGGAAAAAAAGAAAACGCTTCACAGTATGTGTAACTTATATTTAGTCTTCGAAGTAATCGCCATCAGCATCCAGAACCTTCTGCCAACGTGTCTCCAGTTGTTCAATGCCCTTGCGGTAGAACTCGGGGGGGGGCGGGGAGGTTGACGCAAAGAAGTCCGTAAGAGCTTTGCGCAAGTCTGCTTCATTGGTGAAGGATTTCCCACGAAGATGATTATCCAGGGAGTGGAAGAGGTGGTAATCGGATGGCGCAAGGTCAGGTGAATAAGGTGGGTGGCACAAAGTCTCCCACCCAAGTTGCTGTATGGTATTCCTGGCCACTCACGCGACATGCAGCCTGGCGTTGTTATGGAGGAAAAGCACACCTTTGCGATTCACCAGTGCTGGCTTCTTCTGGCGCAATGCCTGTTGCACACGTTTCAATTGCTGCGAGTATAGGTCTCTAGTGACCGTTTGGCCCGTTGGTAGCAGTTCATAATGAACCACTTGACGACCTGTCCACCAGACACAAAGCATAATCTTGCGTAGATGCATAGGCGGTCTTGCGGTGTCAGGGACAGCATCCTGTGGAGACAACCAATGTCTGGAACGCTTAGGAGTTTCGTACAGAACCCACTATTCATCACTGGTAAGCACTCGATTGAATAAGGATGCGGCACGGTGGCGAGAAAGCAGCGATATGCAGACTGCCACTCGTTGTCCCTTGTGGACCTCCAACAGCGTTTGCGGAACCCACTTGCTCAGTTTGTACATCTTACCTAGGAGGTGCAGGTGAAGTCTAAATGTTTCATCGGAAACGTTGAACTGTCTTGCAAGTTCACCACACGTTAGATTACTGTCCTCTTCAATGGCCGCCTACAGGACTCTGTCATTCAAGACCTGTGGTCGTCCAATGCGAGGCTCATCATGGAGAGACAAATCTCCCGACTTGAATTTTCGAAACCAACGCCTTGCAGTACGTTCATCAACAGCACTATCCCCAAACGCTTGACATATGCGGTGACTTGATGCAGCTGCTGCTAAGCCCACTTTGAAGTCGTAAAGCAAACAGCCCCGAACGAGATCTCAAGACACTTCCATCCTTCTCACAGCTGTCCGGCTTATAACTGATGGCCGGGCACGGTGCGCGTGTTTTTTATACCGTCTCATGTTACTACTTCCGGCTGTCCGAATTTGAAAACAATTGCTACACACATTTCGGATATATTTCAACTTCATTCAATGACTAATCAAAAAACGGACAGAACTTTTTTGGTTACCTTGTAGTAAGGGCGTACAAGGAGGGTTTAAGTGGTGCATATTATGAGTATATGGAGGATGGATAACGGTTGAACCTTGACTTCAAGAGGCTATCATAATAGTGATCTGGTAAACATCCTCTAGGGAATCTGAATGATGTTCTATACACGCAAGAGAAGAAGATGTGAACGACGGATCATGAGGATATGTAGGAAAGATAATGCTTCACCCTAGACTTCAAGAAGCTATGATTATAGTGATCTGGGAAGTATCTTTTCGAAAATCTGTTCTAGAAAACTATTCTGGGAAAAAAAGCTGTCCGAGTGGAAATTACTCCTTACCAATGCAATACAAATGGAATGTTAATGAGCTGAACCAATATATGTGTCCTGGTAGGTCCTGGCTGTGAAGGTTTGAAGTGGTGTAATTAAGGAATGTAGCTTGTCTCAACATTTACCGTTGAAATAACAACAGAGTAATGAGCACCTTGTTGCGTGTCGTCTATGAGAAAGGGATGTTCAAATCACTAATATTTCCCATAAAAATAGAATTAGATTATAGAGAAGTTAGCTATGTTTTCGTCTTTGGTAAAGAGTTTGTAGGTTGGGAAGCAATAATTCACCACGCACACAGTTTACTTCTGAACCCATTCCAGGCTAAAAAGTGAAGATGGGACAGCGCTAGCCAAGGTATGACAGCAATATTCAATATTTGGTCTGTTCTGATTCCTGTAACGATACAGCATGGCAGTGAGAGTCAGGTACTTTCTAGAGAGGTTCAAGGAACTGACTATTTTTCCAGCACCTTTAACGACTTCCATTTGCATACGATTTCAACTTGAGATAGAATAGACGCTCAAAGCAAGGACCTTCATTGACAGTATTTAACAATTTCAACAATATTTCGACAGTATGTTTTTGCTTCTTTTTCTTCTTCTTCTTCTTCTTCTTCTTCTTCTTATTATTATTATTATTATTGTCGAAATTACGTAATATCAGAGATTCTACATATTAGTGTACGAGAGGGGACCCAAAAGTAACAGGGATTGTGTTATATAATTTTATTAATTTATTGTTGCATGTTTATATTCTTATCACCTTCAAAGTATTCTCCATTTGAAGCAATGCACCGGTCCAGATGTATTTTCCATTGTTCAAAGCAATCCTCGAACTCTTGTAAAGTTATGCTTTTTAATGACCCCATCGTTTTCTTCTTAACCTCTTTCGCATCTGCAAAACGTTTCCCTCTGAGGACTTTCTTCATTCGGGGGAACAAAAAAAAAACGTCGCAGGAGCGATATCGGATGAATAGGGAGGGTGGGGAAGTGGGGTCATGCCATTCTTGATCAGAAACTGTCTCACATTCAAGGCGGTGTGCGCTGGTGCATTGTCGTGATGCAACCACCACCCTCTACTTTTCCACAGGTCAGGGCGTTTTTCGTCTCACCTTGTCTCGCAAACGCTTCAGGACTTCCAAGTAAAAAGCCTGGTTAACAGTTTTACCAGGAGGAACAAATTCTTTGTGTAGAATTCCTTTCACATCAAAGAAGCAAATCAGCATCGTCTTGACATTGGACTTCACTTGACGCGCTTTTTTGGGGGTCGTGGTGACGTTGAATACTTCCACTGACTTGATTGCTTCTTCGTTTCCGGGTCGTAACCATAGCACCAGCTTTCGTTACCAGTGATGACCTTCGAAAAAAGGTCTGGATCAATTTCTAACTGTTCTTTCAGTTTACGAAAGGCATCCATTCGTGACTGCTTTTGATCATCCGTGAGGCACCATTTTCGCTGCAACTGTTTTCATTCTCAATTCTTTAGCCCAAATTCGTTGACATGAACTCCAGGACACACCAGTCAAATCAACAAGTTCGTCAATTGTTTGGCGACGGTCTTTCAAGATCATTTTATGAATTTTCATGACGCTTTCAACTGTTCGGGAGGTTGAAGGTCGCCCTGAACGAGTCTGGTCTTCCAGCGACAACTGACCATTCTTAAAGCGTGCAAACGACTCATAAACTTGTGTTTTACTCATGGCACCATCCTTGTAAGCTGTTTTATGCATGACAACTGTTTCGGCTGCTGTTTTCCCCAGTAAAAAAACAGAATTTCACAGCAGAACGCTGCTCCTTACTTTCAGCCATGATAAAAATAGACGAAAAGGCATGAAGCACTTCAAAACAAATGTGAACCACGGAGCTGTACGTCTTCTCACGATGACACCAGTTAGCACACTGATGTCTGAGGGTTGCTTCAAGTGGCATCTAGCGGCGGAAGCCTGAAATACTACGAGTTTGTCACACAGAAAACGATTCCAGTTACTTTTGTGTCCCCCTCGTATGCTGGACAGTCTTCTCAGAGATTATGAAGAGACGGTGGTTCTACAGGAAGATGTTGATAATGCCATGAACCAAATATATGAGCAAAGACGAAGTTTCAGAGAAAATGAAAATTGAAAGGACCCTTACACATGATATCAGAAAGTGAAATTTCTAGGCAACATAATGAGGAAAGAAGGCTTGAAAATTTTGATACACACAGGACAGATTGAATGCCACAGGGGCAAAGGGAAGCAATACATAACCTAGATAGCAAACCTGAGTAAATAAATGGCAGAACAGGGTTTCGGAGAGGGAACAAAAAGCCAACATTTATTAAGAGCTACGACGTGCACGAAATTGGGAGAGCCATGAACGCCAACTTCGTAAAGGGACCACGGCACATACAAGAAAAATACGAAGAAGATGATCACAAAAATTGTGATTGCCTTTTCGATTGAAGTCTTATAATTTTTTGTTTATTTTTTAATCATTTGTGAGTTGCCTTAACCCTGCTCGTATAGAGGTTTTGAAGACTGTAAAATAGATGCTTTTTTACAAAAGTTAAAAAGAAGAGTAAGAAAGAAAATGCGTCTTCTTTCTCTTCGGATTTTCTGGCAAAGCTGGAATGAAAAATCGGACTAGTAAAATGACAGGAAGAAAAAATACGTTAGAAAGGCTAATTTTTATGGGGAAAAACTGACAGTAAAGTGACAATTGTAGCGGTGGCAATAATGATATAAAACTACGCAGAATGGTATGAACGAAGATAGATAGATAGATAGATAGATAGATAGATAGATAGATAGATAGATATAGATAGATAGATATGAAGAGGTTCACATAGATAGAAATGAAGAGCTTCACATAGATAGATAGATAGATAGATAGATAGATAGATAGATAGATAGATAGATAGATATGAAGAGCTTCAGATAAATATGAAGTGCTTCACATAGATAGATAGATAGATAGATAGATAGATAGATAGATAGATATGAAGAGGTTCACATTGATAAATAGATAGATAGATAGATAGATAATGAAGAGGTTCACATAGATAGAAATGAAGAGCTTCACATAGATAGATAGATAGATAGATAGATAGATAGATAGATAGATAGATAGATAGATATGAAGAGCTTCACATTGATAGATAGGTAGGTAAGTAGATAGATAGATAGATAGATAGATAGATAGATAGATAGATAGATAGATAGATATGAAGAGCTTCAGATAAATATGGTAGGTATAGATAGATAGATAGATAGATAGATAGATAGATAGATAGATAGATAGATAGATAGATAGATATGAAGAGGTTCAGATAGATGTGAACAGACTAAGAATATAATTTTGTACTAAACGAAGCTAAAACTTGTGTGTAGACGGACAGTTCCTGCAAATCTAACGAATGGTTACCAGATTTAAAATTCACCGCCAAATCCAAATGCCGTCATCCTGTCTTTAATTCAGGGATTTTATATTGGTCAATATCGATTGCTAGGGATCGATGAGGCATTTGAGAAGGTCAAATATCACTCGGAGGTTTAATGTAGGCTGATGCAGTTTGGACGTCAAATACTGATTCGGATAATCTTGCAAATGGAAAGGCAAGATTTAACTCAATTGGGCCTCTGTAAGTGTTTGTCCGAGACAAATTCTTACATCTTCGACATTAACATAATCTGAATGAAGCCATTTTGCAAACAAATATTAGCACTCTATTCAAATGTCTCCATGCAGATCCCGTCCCCTTTAGCAATGTTCAACAATGAAGAAAACTTTAAGGTGAGGTTATTATCTATTCCATACTATAAAACACAGAATGACTTTATATATTTATCGGTTGCGCGACCTGATCTCCTCGACTAAATAATAAGTGATTCCGTTGTTCTTTATGACAGGGGTAATTATTTGGCACCAATAAACGAGCATGATCTCAGGTCTATTGATAGCATTTGATTACTTTTGTTTCATTTTCCTTTTGATATTTTTTTTACTTTTAATGTTACAAAACGAAGAATTTCTTGACATTTTTACAACAATATTAATTGTATAAATAAAAATATAACAAATGTAATTCAAAAATTATTTCAATTAGAAAAACCCGAAAACATTTCACGGGTTTCTTATTTTAACATTTTGATGCTGATGATTGAATAAGCTCATGGCAAGTTCTACGATTATAAAATATCTATAGAAATTCCGCCGTCGCGTCGTTAAATATTTGAGCTTAACATGTTTAAGAAAAATATTGCAATAACAAACATAAATATGAAAAATTTCTCAGAGTTAACCTGTCGAAAAAGACAATATTTATAAACGTAAAAGACAATTGGAAAACTGTACAGTATTTACATTAGTCGGACTATTGTCCTCATCTTTGTCGCCATATTTGTCACAACGTTTCGGCCGTTGTACGCTCCGGCCTTCTTCAGGTGGTTGGAATGTCGAACTGAACCCTTTATTTCGATCACTGGGGTAGACTGTTCTAGTTCCACGTGCCATCTTTGATGGATGTCAGTTATCAGTTATCTCCTGCTAATTTTCCCTCTGAAAGTTCTCCACTGCCTTAACCAGGTATTGAAGTCACCTTCTTTGGGTCTGTCACTGGATCTAACCAACGCCTTTATCCACTGTGCCATGTGTCCTTGAGGCCACATGGCACAGTGGATTTTCAGAGGGAAAATTAGCAGGAGATAACTGATAACTGACATCCATCAAACATGGCACGTGGAACTCTACCCAGTGATCGAAATAAAGGGTTCAGTTCATTCCAACCACCTGAAGAAGGCCGAGCGTACAACGGCCGAAACGTTGTGACAACATGGACAAAGACGAGGACAATAGTCCGACTAATAAAATACTGTACATAATACCTCATCTCAGAAATATAGACAGGAAAACTGTAATAGTTGCCAACGCGTTTCGTCCAATATGGACTTTTTCAAGGCAAAAAATGAAATGAATTTATTAAGCAAAGTAACTAATAATAGCAAAAACAAAATGTCCATAGCAACTGTAAGAATTTACAGAATGCTATTTTCATACTGTCAACTGAAAATTACGTCAATTACTGTCACGTGTGGAGATATTTTTTATTATTGCTGTATTGAAAATGGTTGAGTCCGCCTGTTCTAGTTCTATTAAACATGGTACGTAAAACTAGAACAGTCTACCCCAGTGAGCGAAATAAAGGGTTCAGTTCGACATTCCAACCACCTGAAGAAGGTCGGAGCATACAACGGCCGAAACATTGTAATAAATATGGCGACAAAGATGAGGACAATAGTCCGAATAATGTAAATATTTTTTGTTCATTTTTTCCGTATTTGGGAACGTTTTCATGGTTTCCGTCGAAAGTTTAATATAAAATGTAAAATGTCAGAGTACTTCCAGCTTCCATATGACATTATCAAAGTTTTTTTTTGTGTGCTATTTTGGTTTCCTCATTTTCCTCATATAGCGTTTTCACGCGTCATGTCGAATTTTTAAAGTATAACATATGTCTGTTTATATTGTCGTGAGATTTTACTTTGGTAAAGTTATTTGTATTTATGCTTAATGTATCTGTTATTTATAGTCTTTTTTAAACAGTTTATGTGATATCGTATTTTTGAGTTATTGCTAAGGATTTTTCGGATCTATCAGATAAATAGCAAGTTAACCGGTGCGAAATAGTAGTCGTTTTGCAAAAAATGGTTTGTTTTTTCTTGTCATTATTATTAATAAACGAGTAATTAATTTAAACAAGTTTCGCTAAATTGAACAAACTTTGTCAGATTCTGCCGACAATGTTTGCCTACTTTTTATGTTATTTGTTAATTTTTTTTTAATTTTCGAATAAGTTGTTTTACAGAGACATGTTAAAAGTAATTAAATACACCTGTTTGCAATTTTCATGGGGTGTTTACACCCAAGAATATCTAAGTAATCTCTATTGTTTCTTTTGTTTAAAGCTAGCGAATCAGTAGAATTAACATGGCCGAATCAGTGGAAACACAGAAGGACACAGTCAGTGCAAGAATTGCAGAAAACCTTAATATCTTTCTTGCTACATTGAATACCAGCATCACCTAATTTAGAAAATAAAAAAAGAACATATTCCGGGCGTCCTGGGTCTTTGTCTGTGGGAGCAACACAAGAGAGATGGCTTTAGACATAGCTGTGGCTATCGATTTGAGTCACAGAACAGCTGAGAGGTATGTTATTATTAAGGATCGTTGATTCGTACTGGACTGCCACAATGAATGCATCCATTAATGCTTAGTCGATTCTCCTAGAGCACCATCACCTTGTCAGGCATTGGCTATGCTCACCTAACCCAGCATTATGGAAAGATAGTAATGGGCTAATAGTATGTTCAAGAAGTGTCCGAACCTTTACTTGGACGAAGGAACCTTTGCTCAATTCTCTTCCAGTGAACGTATCTAAGTCTGGACAAAGCCCAGTCAGAAATTTTGATGGGTTTTCGGAGATCGCTGGGGAGTGGCCTTGGTAGAATGCACTGACGAAATGAATGCTGCAAAATGTATTTTGCCCTTTCGGGAATGACTTCTCCCCATCTTTTCCAAATATCATATAATATTGTATGTATAAAATAGAAGACAATAAGTTAGGGTTAAGTTTTATTGCAAAACAGCTACAGAGCTTGCTGGAAATATATCGTATTTCTAAAATGCAAGAATGTTGATGCGCAAAAATCCAACGGAAACAGGGAAACGGAGAGAGAATAAGACTGCGAGGTTTTCCTTTTCATTGGCCCAAGAATTGACAAAACAGTGTAAAGATAAGATTTCCAATTAAAAAAAATACATTTTCATTGAGAATGTTTGCCTCGTAGGAACATGAGGGTCTTCAACTGCTAAGATTCGAAAGATTTACACTCACTCTTCTCTCTCCATCATTGTCAAGTAGTCGGAAAAATTAGCCTACTAGGGAAATAGCTCATAGACTATATGCATTGTGATATTTAATACTACAAAACCCTTTCTCCTGGTGAAAAGACGACTGACTTGATTTACAATAAGACAGAGATACGGTGTAACTTTGCTGTAAATACCTGAAGACAGGCGTAGAGGCTAACGTAACAAGATAAACGACACGCCTACTACGGAATAACGACATAAGAATATGGCCAAGAACAACAGATATTTCGAGTTCTACTATAAGCAAATCAATCCTCGGACATGAACCCTATTGAAGATGTCTGGGCTTCATAGGCAGATAATGGCGTAGGAAACGGGGGGAAACTTAGTTCCTGTGACGAATTCTTTCCACTTCTGCATTCAACTTGGGTAAAAATTCCTCAGGCGTAACTTACAGAGCTCGTCAGTTCTATTCTTGACAGAGTGATGGAGATTTTGGAGCGTCAACTGAGCATTAAACAATATTCGCCAAAAACTCTTATTTCTTCATTTCCCTTGGTGTTATATATATATATATATATATATATATATATATATATTTATATATATATATATATATATATATATATCAAATCAAAATTACGGATAAACTGTCAAAAGTTCACGTTTTGTTTCGTTTATGCTCAAGTAATTTCAACCGCCTCAGTTATTTTCAAGAACTCTGTGTTTTCAGGATGGGAGACAATTTCTGGTTAGCAAATTATTGTTTTTAAAGGAAAAAATTCCCATGATTTTTCTCGAACGATCATATCTGCTCGAAGTTCATCTAAACAGACGCTTCCTCTGTAGTTAAATCTTATAGCACGACAGGCCAAATGACGGTTCCGTATAGGATACAGGTTCGATTCTTGTCAGAGGATACGCATTTTCTATGAAATTTCTCAGATATTCAGGTAAATGTTGTTAATATTGTTTATTGTAAATGGAGCATTTATTAAAATATGTGTATTTATAAAAAATAATGTGTAAAGAGAATATGGATGCCCATATTTCAACGCTCCTTTTTTATTTTTTTAAAGTATCTCATGGTGTTTATCGGCCTGAGAGATTTAAGGAATTTTATTAAAGAAAATGCGCTACCCGTCCTCAGCAGGATTCGACCCTACGTCCCTCTTTACAGGAGAAATTATCCTTTGACCCGCATCGGCTAAGAAGAACTTCGGCACTAAGTATGTTTCTATTTACCGATAAAGCACACATTACACGTTCAGATTTCTTCGAAAATCTTAATTGCTCAGTTTTCTATTCGAAATGTAATAAAAACAATTTCTAAAAAATTAATAGATTTCTATTTACTAATCTGGCATATTTTTTTTTTAAATTTACTTTATTTTCGATTTCTTCAATGTTTCAGTCGGGTAAATGAAATAAATTACTATTTAAAAAAATAGACGGCTCATCTACACAAATATGAGTATCCACTAAAAATAAAGTTTAAAAGTTATATATATATATATATATATATATATATATATATATATATATATATATATATATATATATGTATGTGTGTGTGCGTGTGTGTATGAATGTATGTATGTATGTATATATATATTCATTAAAAACAGACAAATTTAAGGGTCAACTGGTTATAATTTATTTCACCAAGGAATTTCCTTTTCTTTGGCTCATCAGAACACACTTCCAATATAATTTATTTCCCCAGGAATATATATATATATATATATATATATATATATATATATATATATATATATATTTTGTTGATTGATGTGAGTTTGTGACCCTGGGTTTCACGCTCTTGATATTGAGCGCTTTCTAATAAGTACCGCGCATTTAATATATAAATAATTATATATATATATATATATATATATATATATTTATATTTATATACATACATTTTCACATATATATATATATATATATATATATATATATATATATATATATATATATATATACTACAGGCAGAAAATTTGGGAACACCTGTATTTCTTCTAAAAAACATTAAAATTAGATATTTTTGTATAGTTTAAAGTAAAATTTCATAACGACAGTGTTTTTTTTTGTAGTTTAACAAAAACACATTTACCTATAAAAGATTGTCATACAACAACATTATATTTTGTTTACTTCAATAATGTCACCACCTGCCTTTACAAATTATTGGCATTCTTTCCAACAGTTTTTAAAATAAAAAGTAGATGGCAGACCTCCCCAAACATTCTTCAAGCAATCAAAAAGCTCTCTCTCACTCTTTGGGTATTCTCTTTGAAATCTTCTATCCAATTCATCCAATACTAATTCCATGGGGGAGATGTCAGTAGATTTATGCGGCCAAGTTATAATTTCCAAAAGGTTGTTTCTTTTTTTTTTTTTGTTTCGGGTTAATTTTGACATAATATAGAAGAGTGTTTTAGATCGTTGTCTTGTTGAAAGGTGATTTTTTCTCTATTATGTGTTAACCAGATTGTATAGTATGTATTTGCAAAATCGGATGATATTACTCTTTTTCATGATTCCCTTGATCTGAATCAAATCTTCATCCCTCTCTCGTCAAAACATCCCCACTCGATAACAAAACCACCACTATGCTTAACTGTTGGAATCGCATATTCATTATTCAGTCTTTCTCCTGACTTTTCACATACACTGGTTCCTACCAAAAAATTCAAATCTGGATTGATCTGTCCACAATATATTTTGCCAATGTCCAGTTCTTAAACATTTTGCCATGACAGTATTTTCTGCTTATTCGCCTTCTGTAACATGTGTTTCTTGATGGCTATTCTTCAAACTGAGCCCAGCCCATCTAATTCGATTTTTCATGGTTCTAGCCGATTCTGACTTCTGTCGAGAGGAATTAAGGTCAACTGTCAACACTGGTGCAGTTTCCATTCTGTTTCTTTTGTTCTCAATAATCATGTGTTTATTTTCAACAGCAGTTGTCACTTTTGACGCCAGTTTCTGACTATCTCACAAATATTCAACCCCATGTCTAGTTATCTTCAACTTCTTGGCAATTTGTCTTTGAAAGTGACCTTCTTTGTATAAAATTTTGATTTGTGCTCTCAGCTCAATTCTTAGTTGATTTGCCATTTTTTATAAATTACTTCCAAATTAAATAAATAAATTATAGAAATCTGCCTTATAGGAAATATCTATTAAATTTCTTCAAGCAGAAACATCTATATATGTTTTGTTTACAAGATTCGTCAACACTGAGTTAACATTTAATTTAGTTAAAAAAAATTGCTAATCTCAAAGATCTAATTTAGGGTTAATGCTGAAAACAAAATATAATATTTTTAATACAAAATATTCATGATTTAGCAAAATGAATTGTAGACAGACGATTCCAAATGTGAACTTTTTGGTAGTAAGAGGATCCTAGAGAAAGACAGAACTAAAAGCAAATGCACAATCGTTACCGAAATTTTATCATTTGATTCAAAAAAGGGACAGAATTTATCATTTTAATGTGCTTTTAAAGAAATGCAGGTTGGCCTAAACTTTTTTCTTATCATATATATATATATATATATATATATATATATATATATATATATATATATACACCGAGTGTAGCAGAAAATTTGTCCAAATCGTTTAACAGTATGGGATAAATGTCCATTCCACAAAATGCTTAATATCTAAAAAAAAAAAAAACACTAAACTATTTGAGTTTCTTTTTTTCCATGTTTTCAGATAAGACGTTTAGCCATCTTGACACCATTTGTTGTACGAATCACAAAAATCCCCTTTGAGTTTTTCAGCGTCAAACAGAACAGGTGAAAATCGTTTTATGTCAGCTCCCTCTATGTCTTCCCAACTGAGCAATGGTGATATGAAAAAGATCATTCAGTCCTTCAGTAATAATACCAGTATTCATACTCTGCCTTCTATCTTCAAATTCCATTCAACAACCATCAAGAGAATGGTGAATAAGTTTTAAAAGATGGAAGAGTAGAAAGGAAATCTTGATAACAACAGGAGGTCAAAACAGCAAGAGGCATCATCATTTCACCTTAGAACAAAATACATTCTTATTGTTCAAAGTAGAGTCCAATAGTTTTATAAAAACCTCAGAGAATTCCAGTAAGATATCTTTAATCATATCTAAGATACAAGATCCCAACCAGAGATAAATTCAAAGTTTAATCTAACAGTTGAACAATTTTGCTGTGACACGATTTGGACACATCCGGTATATATATATATATATATATATATATATATATATATATATATATATATATATAATCATCCACAGACAGACTGTTTCCTGTATCACAGCTCATCAGTGTGGCTAGATGTCTGGTTGTCTCTAGCTAGGATCGAAAACCGACTGAATTGGCGTCAGTCGGGGATTCTGCACTTTGGCGCACGGCAGTGATGAAGGTGAATTTAAGCGTATTTATTTTTCGATAAAAACACAGCGACTAAGAGAACTCGATTCGATTTACCGAAGAGTCTTGCAGTATTTGCCGTAATAGTCATTGTTTACAAACCGACACTTCCTCCCCAGAGAGCTCTACTGATATATATATATATATATATATATATATATATATATTAAGTCATTTAATCTTAACGAAAGAAATCGAATTTTCCTTGGGTAATGACGCCTTCAAATGACACCTATTGCAAAGTCACATTATCATCCCAGCTTCCACGTTTCAAGTGTTTGCAATCTAATTTTCAGTATTCACATCAGTCGCTTTGTCTCATTCCCTTTAATCTCACCCATAGTGTTTCATCGGCAATTATATACAAATATCACAGGGCGCTAAATTTGAACTCTGAGGCTGCTCAAAAACTTTAATGATACTAGGCATGAAGGATCTCCTTTACACCTCACTGTGAAAGTGACAGTCACTGTTTACAGAAGCCTATTCATTGGTATCTTACCACCAGTTGAGTAACTCCAAAAGAGTGTGTCTTCTGGAGCATGTGCAGTAATGTCCACACGTGTCAGGTTTCATAATACATCAATGTCGTGCTAACGTTTCTCAGAATATTCAATATGTCGGTATACGCTTTGGGAAGAGCGTGTGTTTTTTATAGATTGATTCGTTCTCTACGGTTTATCAATCCTATCCAGGTTATTTAAACCAGAAATTATTGTTAGATTGTAAGAAAGTTTTAAATAATGGTTTAGTGATCCATGTCTTAGTAATCAACCCATAGCTGAGTGAAGACGTGAATTCATAACTTCCCCAAGGGTATTTGCGAATATGAATATAACGAACTCAATGAGGTCTAGAACTCGGCTCTCCGATTAACCATTCGGAGCAATTATCCATTACACCACCCGCACATCCACAGTGCCAACTATTCCCAAGCGGTCTCGCATCTAGAGACCGTGTGTGTCTGCCATTGTGCGTGCATCTGTGTTTTTATGTATATATGGTACAGAAATCTCATTGTATGCTTATATATGGTTAGCTGTTCGTTTCTGCGTGTGTTCGTTTGCTAGAATGGTTACCTACTTCTGATGTGGACGCCAGCTCACACCTCTTTAGTAACATCATATCAAACCTGAGGATTTTAAACAAGCAAAATATCACAGTAGAAGCTTTACAGTAAGGCATGAACTCTTGCCAATTGGTCTGTACGGCGAAGAAAGTAATTTTGTCCTATTTATTTGCACAGAAACTACTATTAATACGGAGAGCATTTATAAACGTAAAAGACAATAGGAAAACTGTAATAGTTGCCGACGCGTTTCGTCCAATGTGGACTTTCTCAAGGCAAAAAACGAAATGAATTTATTAAACAAAGTAATTAATAATAACAAAAACAAAATGTCCTTAGCAACTGGAAGAATTTAGAGAACGCTATTTTCATAATGTTAACTGAAAAGTACATCAAATACTGTCACGTGTGGAGATATTGTTATTATTGCTGGGTTGACGGTTTCAACCATTTTCTTTTGATTTCACGATACTGTTGTGTACGTTGGTTTGGGAGAGTAGTAATTCTGTTAAGAAAGGTGAAATAGGGGGGGAAAAGTCCACATTGGACGAAACGCGTCGGTAGCTATTATAGTTTTCCTATTGTCTTTTACATTTATAAATATTGTCTTTTTCTACAGGTTAACTCTGAGAAATTTTTCACAGAGAGCATTATAACACAGTTGGATCGAGCAGGTTTTCAGCTACAAAAAAATATTTTTCCACCTCCATTCTACCCTTTTTGATGCACATCTTTCAGTTGCGTAGATTGACAGTTTTATAGGGCCGCCCAGAACGTGTTTTTCCTAAATCTAAATGCAGAGGAACATTAATCACATGCTGTGCTCACATTCACCTTTTGGTCTCCATAAACGTTGTCAAGTATCGATGAATGTCAAAGGGAGCAAACTTTGTCAGGATTACCGTAATTATTTCCCTTGATTGAAAAACATTATATTTCAAATCATATCTTTGCTTTCATTTCCCATGTCAAATCGACAGGAGTCTCCTATCAAATGACAAAATCAATTTATGTTTTTCTTTTCATCAGGGCTAAATCTGGCTTATTTTGTTGTATAGTTTATCAAAGTCTTTATCGGAATGTCTTACAGAATTTTCGTTTTGCTCTTTTCCAGCATTTCGTTCTCTTTTATAATCACGTGGTCATAATATTTATCACTTCAATCAATTCAAGCCCGCAATTTTTACACATCTTTAAATAATGACCGCACATTTATCATTCTTCCATTTCTTATAATCATTCTGATCCATGTTCTTGCATTCAGATACAGTATGACTGATAGTCTCATCTATCAGTTTCCATCTTCAAATAACCTTTTCTAGTCTATGTCCTCGTTGCTATCTCATGCCTTTTCTCGATTCACTTTCTTTCGAAAACTGAATCAATTCTCCTATCCATTAATTTGTTTTTACTTTTCATAGTAAATTCAGTTCTTGCTTTTTCGGGCTCAAGCGTTCAACCAATTAAGCTTCCCGATTTTACCTCGATTAATAATTGATCTGCTCTCAGACAAGCAATATGGCTTCCGCTTTACCCGATCTACAGCTGATGTGCTTACGGCCATCACTGAAACTGTCTACCAAGCTCTTCAAAATAACGGGGAGACTCGTGCCGTGGCCCTAGACATCTCCAAAGCGTTTGATAGGGTTTGGCATGCCGGCCTTCTTCGCAAGCTCCAGGTTTATGGCATTACGGGTCGATTGTTTGACCTAATACAATCATTCCTGTCAAAACGTGAATTGAAGGTCGTTCTCAACGGATTCTCCTCCAGTTCCTATCCCACGAACGCAGGTGTTCCTCAAGGCTCCATCCTAGGCCGCACTCTCTTCCTTTTCTGCATAAATGACCTTCCTGACGCCATAAATTCCCAAGTTGGCATCTACGCGGATGACACCACAATTTATTCCTGCCTCAAAAACAAATCTAGTGTCACTGACAAAACTAACCTGGTCGTGCGTCTCGAAAAGGACCTCCAATCGGTTGTGAACTGGGGCAGGAATTGGCTGGTCAATTTTAATGCTTCAAAAACAAAACTGCTCTCTATTAATCAGCACAGAGATCCTTCCCTGCCCTCCATTAGAATGTCTGATGCTCAACTTCTCGAGAGCACCTCTCTGCGGCTGCTCGGTCTCACGTTGACTGCTGACCTGAGATGGAACAAATACATTGAGTCAATTGCTTCGTCCACCGCAAGGAAAGTTGGCTCCCTGTGCCGCACCAGGAAACTTTTCTCCTCGGAATCGATCCTCCAGATCTATAAATCAACAATTCGCCCTTGCATGTAGTATTGCTGCCATATATGGTCTGGAGCCCCTTCTGTTTGCCTCGGGGTTCTTGATAAGATCCAGAGGCGGATATGTAATATAACTAGCCCTGATCTGGCATCTCGTCTACAGTCACTTTCTCACAGACGCGCCGTCGCCTCTCCCTGTCTGTTTTACAAATACTTTCATGATAATTGCTCCGAGGCGCTGCATTCACTAGTTCCCAGACTTCATGATTTCAAGCTCCCTACGAGGCTGGCATCCCGCTCTCACCCTTTCACTGTAAAAACTCCTAAATGTAACTGTCTCTTCTACTCCAATAGCTTCATGTCTCGCCCCTCTCGCCTGTGGAACTCCCTTCCCTATTCCAGTTTCCCTGAGAGCTATAATCTCCAACTATTCAAATGTAATGTCAATCGACATCTCCAGTTGCTTTGATCTATCCACTATCCTCCTCCTCATCCTTTCTTCTATCTCTCCTATCTGATCTTGCTCCAAATTTTCTGTAAACCCTTGCGTCCTAGTGGCTTCTCGCCTTGCTTGGGGTGAAACGCTTAAAAAAAAAAATTCTTCGGTATTATTCTCAATATCCTTTCCTCAACACAAATCAGCCCTTTCCAACTCAACTTCTCTACCAATCATGTCTGCCCACGTCAGCCCGGGAGTATATGCTTTTGGATATTGTCGCCATTTTCCTCGCTTTTTTATGTTTCGCCGATAATCTTGGGTTCAGTAAATGACACCTAATCCATAATAGACAACTGACAAAATTCACGAATTGATTGCAGAAGCAGTATTTCCCGCATTTAAGATAAATCCAAATATTTTATTCAACCTGATGATTATTATTACTATTTGCTTTGATTTTTGTGTATACTCATTTCATTCCGGGTCCCAACAAGAGACCTAAGGTCAGAAACAGCATCATGACATTTTCTACCGAAAGTCTTTTGTAAAATGTAAAAATAAATAATAAATCTTCAAACATTCATTACGGTCTAAAGAAACTGTCAGGTCAATAAAAAAGCACATTCTGTTTCTGTGGTCTTTGATCACTATGTCAGGATGTTTCGCTTTGATTGTTCTGTTTATTATTATTATTATCGTAAATTTCCCTGATTTGCTGTGTAAGACACTCGGTTACCAAGTCTTTTACTTGAGATTTGAGAAGAATTAAAGAAAGGTGCTTCCTTAGAAATTTGAGATTTGACAAGATTTAAAAAAGATGCTTTCTTAGAAATTTTTGAGCATACTAGCAGGCTTCGTTCGCTCGCTATCGCTTCACAAAATAAGATATATTCACTACTTAAAATCTTTGAAACAAAAATTTTAAACGAACATTTCATTCATAAAGTGGCTTGTTAGAGTTCAGGAATGTTTTGCAAATAGCTCCCAACTTGTTGAAGGTCAAGAAAAATGCAAATTTCAAAGACTTTTCTGCACTATATAAGACAATATTCCTAAACAGAACTATTTTTAATATGAAAATCAAAACAATCCTCCGATAAAAGAACAGCAATAAAGGACAGTTAATTAATCAAAATATACTTTTAAAAAATCAATATGCAAATTAGTTAAACCTGAAGAGTGATATTGCCTAGAAGTAGATAATATATAATGCAGATACTATGAAGTAAAGCAGGGACCCTTTAATCTCAGAATTCGTGGGAGAATTGAGCTCAACTTCCGCATTTATTCATATAGATTCCATGATATTGGTTTTAATTAATTAGCTATTATGTTTCTCTAACTCTTCAGATATTGAATGTATAACTAATTTCTATTTCTCATCTTTACACTATACTAATTTTATCTCATAAATTTCCCCCTGTTCTGTCACCCATGAAATAAAAATATTAGGTTGGTGCAAAAATAATGACGTAAAAATGTCGTTTTTGACGTTAAAAAATACGTCAAAAAACGGCATCATTACGTCATTATTTTTGCACCAACCTGATAGTTGTTTATACGGAAAATAATGATCTGCGTACATCAAATCGTCTTTAAATTAAGTAAAAGTTCAACGGTAACTATTCTGCTGCCACTTAATTCAATATTTAAATGCAGTGATCAATTTTGAGTTTGTCTGTAGTTTATTGATGCTTATCGCATCTACTCCACCCTAGCTATTATAATGATGACCAAACCTAAATTCCTCCACATGAGCTTAAAATTTTAAAAATTGCTAGCTGCAAAAGAAAAATGGGAGTTACTCCACTTGAACCATGAAAGCAACGATAATGGCTAATATAATATATTAATAAATATTTTAACCTTGCATAATCTGGCAACCCTGGATCTGAGCTCAACGAAAATCGTTCCCTGCCCCTAACTTTTCTAGAGCTTTTGAATGAGCAATGAATCATTGAAATCAGACCAGTGGGAGCGAAGGTGTTGCTTGGTCACACACACGCACAGACACATACATTGTACTTTATATATAAGATTACATTTTTCAGTATGTGAGCGGTGCCCATGAGCGCCATCTTTTATATCTCAGATAGTGAGTGGTTACCTGAAATTTCTTAATATGTGTATCATTATTCTTTTTCATCCTTCCTAGTGCTCATATTATTATTGGAATTATTTATTAGCAAATACCACAATCTGGTAATTTCTATTTCCATATTTTGAATATTTGTCAAATTCTTTTACTGAGATGACCATTTTCTATGAGGTAGTACGTACATTGTTTGAAGTCCTTTATTATTACCTCTGGTTTGTATAATACGCTTGGTATGTATGGTAAAGTCCCACGGCACTGTAATATTTTCACCTTGTACTATTTTCACCTGTTATTATTATTATTATTATTATTATTATTATTATTATTATTATTATTTCCTTTGATTTCTGGCGTTTACACATTTCTTTCCGGGTCCCGCCCAGGGACCTAAGATTAGAAATTGCATCATGACACTTTCCACTGACAGAAAAAAAATTACATAGATAAAGCCCTTCGTAAAGTGTGGGCTGTTCTTCTTATTATTATTCTCCTCTTCTTCTTCTTCTTCTTCTACTTCTTCTTCTTCTTCTTCTTCTTCTTATTATTATTATTATTATTATTATTATTTCCTTTCTGTTGTATACACATTTCCTTCCAGCTCCCAGCCAGAGACCTAAGGTCAGAAATAGCTTTTCCATTGATCATTTTTTGACCTAAGATCATACACATTTTAGATAGATAAAGCTAATCGTAATGTGTGAGTTGTACTTGTGAGCGTAATTTTGTATTTTCTTTCAGACATGGGCTACCAGGTATTGCTTTAATTTGTCTATCAGAACCTTTGAATCTTTTACAATCAATCCGAGGGCTCCAACAATAACTGTAATTATTGATGTCCTCATGTGCCACATTTTTTAGATTTCTATTTCAAGATCCTTGTATTTTGAAAGATCTTCAAGATACATTACGATCAGCAGGGACTGCACTGTTTATAAGAAAGCATAATTTTTAGAGGTGGGTCTTTGATAACAATGTATGGGTTATTAGTTTTGATTATTCTCTCTTTGTGTATTGTAAAGTCCCATAAAATTGTTACAGATCTTATCTTTGTATTCGGGTCTGGGGGTTGTTCATACTAGGTTCTTGCAAATTTCCTTCCATTAAAACATATTTTCCAGTGTATATTTTGGCCCACTCGATTATGCTGAGTTTTATATCCAGTAGATGCTAAAACTCTGCAACCTGATACAAGATGGTCAGTTGTTTCTGGATATTTATCAGAGAATCTGCATTTTGAGTCAACACAATTGTTCATTATGTGTGCTTGGTAATTTCTAGTAAACAAGCATTGGTCCTGTGCAGCAAGGATAAAACCTTCGATTTCAGCTTTTAACCCGGCACTTCATAGTTACTAATGACTATGCGGTATGTCTGCATCAGTTTATTTCTTACGGTTAGAGTATTGACTATGGGGAGGATTATCTTGCCATCATCTTTACATTTGTTGCATTGTATTTGCTTTTCCTTTCTTGATTATTATTTTTTTAATGAGAGAGAGCAGCTCGCCAAAAAGTGACGCTTTGCTAAAAATATATAAAACTTAATCTGCTCATCATGACACAGCTAGTCTCATAAGAGTAAACCAGACACAAGCATGTGCCTGGTTTACTGTAAATATACTTGATATGGTCACAGGTTTTGATAAAAGCAGTGCATAACCTTCCAGGCGAGGCTCAGTTAGAAATATATTCAGGTTGATTAACCCAGTCTGTTCAAACGGTATACGATTGAATATATTCTAGAGTTGTGGCTCTTAATCTGGGTTCCATCCAAGTCATTCTCAAGGATTCGGTGGAGGTCAAGACATGTCAAGGATGACTACCTCGACGAAAGCAGTGAACTTCAGCAGAGTCAGGTTCAACAGCAACTCTTCAACGTTTTGCTTTCCATCTAAGAAAGCCCTTAAGATGCTTATACCGTTTATTGCAAGGTATCTTTGTGAGCAATCCTTTTCGGGGATAGTAGACATGAAAACGAAGAAAAAAAACAGACCCTGTTGCAAAAATGATATGAGAGTGACACTTGCCAAGATGAAGACATGTATTTCTGAACTTGTCTCTGAAAGGCAACTGCAAAAGTCACATTGACTTGCAGTAAATATTCATTATGTTTTTGTTTTTGTGTGGAAGTCATGTTTTGTTACTTTTGTTCTTTGAACATAGTGATTTTGTGTGCAACTGATGCATGGTTCATTTTTGCACAAATAAAATATAGACTTATGTTTATTTTTATTTTTCCAATTACGAATGGTTCTGTGAATGCACGGATTAAATTTTCGTGTTTCAATACTACCAACGAGGTTATGAAACATTGTACTCGAAGTATAGAGATATGGACTCGCAAGTCAGATTGCCTGCCTCGTCATTCAAACTTTAAAAAAAAACGACTTTTAACACGAAGCCGTAATTCCCGCCCACTAATCCCGAATTCATCATTTACAAATTTATGCACAGTTAATGGAAATTTTCATAGATTTGCCTTTAATCTTCAAAAGTGTTAATGAAAAAGAAGAATGTTTTCCTCATCACAACAATCTTAACCCCTTCGAATCTAGTGCTAACTGTTATCTCTCTTACATAACCTCATGAAATTCACTTCTTACCTCCTCTTCTTACGCTCATACGACATTATTCATTGACACGCTATCTTGAATAGCTTTTCGGCCTTTTATTGGGTGAACGTAAATATAAGAAAAATGAACAGATATGCACCTTACGTGAGCCTTTATGGACAAGATCAATTTGTTATGGTCCAGTAGATGAAAATAAATCTGTAGAACTAAACTAGATATTTACTGTAACCCATTTTAATTCACCAATTGATTGATTCGTTTTCTTCCGCTTATCAACTCTATGCAGGTTATTTAAAGCCAGAAAGCGTTTTATAATACAAGAATGTTTTAGATAATAATGATTTAGTGATAAAAACCGAATTAATTAACTCATAAATGGGAAGAGAATATGTAGATTCATAACTAATCAGATATTGATAAACAAACAAAAAAACCTGTGGAGACCAATTCAATATTAGAATCAATATATAAATTGATCCCTCATTTTGTGGCCACTGTAATTTCTATACATTTATATTCAATAGAATTTAAATAAATCTAAAAGTTATGTCTGTGTATTTTATTGACTGATTGATTTGTTTTTTATGGCTTATCAACCCTTTGCAGGTTATTTAAATCCAGAAAATATCTTTAGATAGTAAGAATGTTTTTGAGATAATAATGGTTTACTAATACAAGTCTTACTAATTAACCCATAACTGGGGGAGAAAGGGTGTATTAATACCTTCCCCAAGAGTAGTTGCGCGTAAGTGAATATAACGAATATAATCGTAATTAGAACTCGGCTCTCTGATTAATAAACCCCAGCCATTATACATTATACATTATACCGCTCAGACGTCTAAGTTTTCAGCACCTGGTATTCTTAATTGGTCACCCAACAAGGTAATGATGAGACTCGATATTGCTTAACTTCGGTAAATATACGGGAACCGATTTTTGAACGTGATGTGGCCGTAATCCTTAATTCACCAAGACAAAGCATATACATATTAACACATCCAGTCAGTTAAAAGCGAATGCGATGTAAGCTATATGTTATAAAGTATAATTGCGTTTATTATAATTATTATTGAGTTCCTCTTCGACTCCGTGATGATGCCGTCTGCACACTTCGATTGATTATAGACATCTCCAAGTCGACAAGCACAAAATGTACACCTATGTTGTGTAGGACATCTCTTAAGTTGATTCAACTTCACAATGCAAAATCAGTCTGTTACATGCTATGCGTAATACACGCTTAGATACATGACTGACGAGGCAGATTTTTCCCGCAATAGTTTGCCATTTCTTTCTGTAGTAGACCGGATCCCGGTCTGTCCTGCTATTTACCCATAAGTGGAGGGGAGAAGAGGTGGATTCATATTAGCACGTAAGTGAATGTAATGGATCTGACTGGAATTCGAACTCGGTTCTCCGATTCCTCAATCCGAGCTGCTATCCATTACTCCATCGTGCCCCCGAAAGTTAAATTATCGGCATTTTCGACTTTTTTGTCTTTCCCCCGTTTATTTGGATGTATTCATGGCTACTCTTGTAGATAAGTGTGAAAGGGCGATGTCATACTTCCTACATAGTTCCAAGGATATTCTGAGTGCTATTTTGTCATGGGCTCGTCTTCATTATTATTATTATTATTATTATTATTATTATTATTATTATTATTATTATTCCTTTGATTTCTGGTGTATACTCATTTCTTTCCGGGTCGCAACCAAAGAGCTGCCAGAAATGGCTTCATGACATTTTCCACCGAGCATTTTTGAGAAAAAAAAACAAGATCACACATATTTTACGTAGATAAATCCCTTCGTAATGTATGGGCTGTACTTGTGAGTGCATTTTTTGTATTTCTTTCATGCCTGAGCTGCCAGAATCCCATAAATGGGTCTACTGGAATTATTTCAATTCAATCCGAAGACTCCAACTCCAACTGGAATTGTTGATGATCTCATCTGCCACATTTTTGAGAGTTCGATTTCAAGTTCTTTGGATTTTGATAATTTTACTATTATTATTATTATTATTATTATTATTATTATTATTATTATTATTTTCTTTGATTTCTGGCGTTTACACATTTCTTTCCGGGTCCCGCCCATGGACCTAAGGTTAGAAATGGCATCATGACACTTTCCACTGACAAAAAAAAAAAATTACATAGATAAAGCCCTTCGTAAAGTGTGGGCTGTACTTGTCAGAACAATTTTTGGTATCTCTTTGGGGCATGGACTTCCAGTAATCCTTTCAATTAGTCTACTGCAATCTTTATTATTATTATTATTATTATTATTATTATTTCTTTTACACCGACCTCCAAATCAAATTGTGTGCACAATAACGAAAACGGACCTTTATCAGTGCCAACGTTCATAATACTTTTCCATTTTTTATTGATTTACTTTTTGCCGCACATGGTTTTGATCTATTAGTTTTGCCCCAAGTGATTTTGATCTATGAGACTAGCGCTCACCGTTAATAGTTGCCCAGGGGGAAATCGACAAGTTTTGCTTATATACACTAAATGCAATCTGTTCAAAATCATTCACCTTGAGGAAGTTTGACTTTTGCTAGAAATCTATATTTCTACTATACTATCACTCCTGGTCAAGCATAATCAAACGGGCATAGAGATTTGCATTTGTTGATAGAAATATCTTTATTATAAAAGTTTTTTTTTTTTTACTGAAAATCTATTTTCCTAATTTTTTATTTTCTTTAAGCTTTTTTGTTTCTGAAATTCACCAACAATTACTGAGACTCAAAACAAAAGTGACAGAATTAAAAATTTGTATTTGAGCTAACATTGGTATTTTTTTTAATAATTGTTTTTGATGGAAACATTATTTTTAAACTATTGTCTGAAGTATTTTTGAATGGTAGTATGATTGTCTTACGAATTATTCAATTATAAACCTCTTCTTTATTTCAGTTGTTGCATTATCTGCCCTTGTATTAAAATTAATAAATTTATAAATAACAATATAATTTAATGAATAACATATATTAAATAAATAATAACACGATTTATAAACAATAATAATAATTTCTATTTAATTAATAAACTTATCAAAATTATATCTGATGCGTTGTCTGATCTTGTATTAAAATATGAGATAAAGTATTATTATTACTTAATCAAATATTCGGGTTAATCTATTTCATAATTTCTTATCACAACCTTATAGAAATGGGATGCTGAATGGTTCTTGGACAGATCCACATTCCAGAGAGAAGAAAAAGGACTAAACATTGATATATTTATCGCTACTGAAGTTGACTGGTTATCTTGTAAAAAGATGGCTATAAATTTGATGTGTGTGTTATGGTTTGTACATTAGCACACTAGCATCTTCGAAAATGGAAAAAGATTGATTTTTAATATTTTACAAGAGGGTCGTGTTCATACCATAAATACAATGACAAATTGATCCCTGACTAAGTGTTATGTGTATATTGTTTTTTATTACAAACGGCAAGTTTTCCGTTTTGCTTACGTCATTGATAACTGCGTACTACTGATGTTGTCCTTTTCCCTATTCGTAGTCGTACGCAGTTGTCAATGACGTAAGCACTATTTCAAACTCGACATTTGTGAATAAAAACAAAGTACAGCTGCCTCTTTAAGAAGTCAGGGATCGATTTCACACAGCATTTATAATATTAACAGCACCCGCTTCTAAAATTATATTAAATCAATATTTTTAATCTGATAAATGGCATGGCTTCAGGAGGGTCCAATTAATGCTTATTTAAAAAAAAAAAAACTTATGCACCCCACGCTATCCAAAAATTATTCGCCATTTTTTACGAAAAGACAAATCAACTTCACTGTTCTAATCTGATGTAGAATACATTCTGACTGTTAATAAGGAAAACATTTACCGTATTAGACGGCATATAAGACGCACGGTTGCATAAGACGCACCCCAATTTCAGCAGGGAAAATCAAGAAAAAATTAGTAATAAGTAAAATTATTAGTAAATGGTACCGCTTAGGCTATATTTATAAGGTATTATTTTGATTAAACAAGCCAAGATTGCAATTAAACGAAAAATAATAGGAAAATAGAACACTATCCTATAAAAACTTTATTATATCCAAAGGTAAGAAAACAAAATAAAAATCAAGCAATTATTACAATTGAGCAAAACAGTACAGTTACAATTAAAATTTTATTCATCTTCAAATTCATAAAATTCGTCGTCTTCGTTATCAAAATTCTGATAATTTTCAATACTACTATCATCGTTGTTAAATAATGCGTCAACTTCCGTTCCATTGAGAGCTTTGCTAATGCCACACTTTTTAAAAGATTTTACAACAATTTCTGGTCTAATATTATCCCAAGCTTGCTTCACCCATTCGCAGACTTGAGCAATGATGGGTCTTTTTATTCTTCCTGTAAGTGTAAAGTCGTGATCAGTCATTGCCTTCCACGTGTTCCATTGCTCCTTCCTGTTTAAGTCCTAGCTAATAGAATTTGCCAGGTAACTAATTTCGGCCGACTAAACGCGAATGTTAAACCTACACATGGCATATATGACGCAGGGGGATTTTACAAGATATTTTAGTAAAAAAATGTGCGCCTTATATGCCGTCAAATACGGTATTTTATTAGATTTCTATCAGAGTTAAACTCTTATTTCATATCTGAGAAACACGTTTTTCATGGATGACACCGGTATCAATTTATACACGGGAGTCTGTGACTAGATGAACCCCTGAATGACAGAATTTGAGCTTCTTTTTTTTTAAATCGTATTTGCCCCATGCAAGGCAGTAAAGCTACTAATGGGTTACTGTGTGTGAAAGAATTAGAATATTTATAAAGCAGCGAAAACAATAGAAGAGTAATCAGGAAGTCATTAAATAAACATTGAAAATGCAAGATCAAAATTGGCTGGAAAGGATGGAGACGTAAAAGAGTTCCACAAGCGAAAATAGACTGTTAACAACATACGGTTACATTTAGCCACTTCAACTGTAAACTGGTGAGACAGTGTTGCCAATCTAGTCTTCTTTCTCTTTATGTGCCGTATCCTTTCGGGACGTAGGCAATCATGGCTCTCCACTTCCCCTGATCCCTTGTAGCTCCCAATAAGTTTCGTCCCTCTGCCATCTCCCCCAGACAACGTTCTGTCACCCACTTGCTTAAGCTCGCCAGATATGTCATGCGTTACTTCTCCTGGTCTCTCTATCTCTCTATTCGACTTGTGAGTATCAGATTCTCCATTCCTTCCTTTCTCATTACGTGTCCCAGAAACTTCAGCTGCCTCTTCCTGATGTTGAGTATAAGCCTCGTTCTCGTCTGCATCCTCCAAGACCTCATCGTTGCTCACACGCTCGTCCATGATATCCTTAGCATCCTTCTGTAGAACCACATCTCCGTCGCCTCGAGTCTCTTCTTCATCTTTGAGAAGAACGTCCAACATTCGCTGCCGTAAAGGAGGACAGAAGTCACGTAACAGCTCAGTACTCTTTTCTTTGTCACCAAAGAAATCCTCCTGTGTCGCAATATTTTGCTCAGCTTTTGAAATACGTCCTTGGCCACCCACATACACCTCAGTGTCGCACTTAGCGTCCTCTGTCAAAACACTTCCCAGATACTGCGTTTAAATTCATAAAGTCTGTGTAGCATAATGAAGAGCTAATCTAAACAATTACCATGAAAGGCACAAAAGAGCAACATTACGGTAGTGGGAAAGTGACTGAGACCAAGATGCTAGGTCAAGACCAATAATATTGCTGATTTTTCTTTGGAGCTCCTAAAAGCTCACGATAAAATGTTAAGTATCTTTGTGTGTCCATTAGTTTTTTAGAGTGGAAGCCTATGGGGATCAGAGTGCTATCTACAATCCGATATAGTGCTGCTCCTGTTGCAGAGATAGAATTATCAGTTACGAGATGATATTGAATGGCTTTGGGGTTAAGGTGTGTTAATGTTGTAATTTCTGTTAGAATGTTCTTGATGTTCTGAAATGTTTCTCTTTGTGTCGAATTTATCTGTAGTGATTTTGCTGTTTGATTCTATCCGATGAGTTCTGTTAGGCGTAGTAATATTTCAGCTGCTTTTGGAATTAGTTTTCTTTAATTGTATATTATTTTAATGTAAATAGTATAAAGATATGTCACAGCTTATAACTAATTATAAATGCCGTATTTGGCTTGTAAATATGTATAGTCAAAAATTAGTTGTAGTTTTTTTTTTTTTTTTTTTTTTTCGGGGGTTACATCTCCCAATTTTAACTTAATTATCTAACTAATCTATTTTATCTTTATTCATTGTCATTATTTTATTTTATTTTTTTTATTTTTTCTTACTTGGTGCTTAAATGTTGGTAGGGGTATATTGCATATTAACTGTGATTTCGATATTTTAACATCTAAAATAAAGGCACAATATCTTAAAGTTCAAAAGGGGTCAATTTTTTTTTTGATAGTTTTTCCATCCATTTTTGTTCTTTATTGCTTAATAAATATCTTTTGACATCCATTTTATCTCTTTTTTTTTCTTTTCTGTCACAAACTTTGGGTCTATATGTGAATTATAATTATTTGTAACTAATTCTTATTAAACGACTTACTTAGCAACATTGCTCACCCCTCTTTCCACCTTTTTTTTCGTGCAACGATCAAAATCGTAAATTTTAAATTTATTTGTTAATCTCACACATTAATTTTACCACGTTAATCGACAGATTTAATCGAATTTTCTATTTACTCGTTCAACTTGTTTTAAACGACATTTATTTCTATATTTATTTTCGTTTTAACACGCTGATTAAGTCGTAATTTATTATTTGAATCGTAAAAACAATGTAAATTTCTAATTATTTTAAGGCTGCATCTTTTTTTTAGTTCTTATTTTATTTTCTTATTTCATTTTTTTATTTATTTATTTTTCTTTACTAACAGTAATTATCAGCTGGGAAGATGAAACTTTAAAAAAATAAAAAAGTAGAAAAAAAAACCGGAAAACCCATAATTACCTTCCGAGTATCCATATAAAAAAAAAGAAAAAGTAAAAAGAAAAACCCCTGTAAACAACTTAAATAGAGCTCACATCATTGCGATTGGCTGTTGGTCATCTTCCAATCAAATGCGTGACAGAGGGGTATGGTTTGCCTAATATAAGTCAGTGTCTGCAGGCCGTTAATTTAGATGGAGGGAGGCGCATCAGAGACTGATCAGCTCTGATGGGGTCGGCTTGGGGAGAGGAGTATGATGTTTGAAAGACCCAAAACTGCGCAATAAACCAAATCAGAACATCACTGACGACGCCCCCTAGCGCTAAAGAGCGTATATTCAAAGTAACAATTACAAGAAATCTACGTAGGGATTTAGGGTTTAGAGTCATTTGCTCTGGAAAGTCTTGAATTTATTGAATTTTCTGCTTAGTTGAGATTGAGCCTTTAGAGCTAATATTATATCCTAAGAAGTTTATGCTGTCTTTGAAGAACTCATATTTATCCAAAGATATTTGAAGGTTGCTTTCTGTAATAATTGATAGAACTGTCTTCAAATGTTCATAATGCTAGATCCGTGTTTCTGAAGACTAATAATATTGCTGATTCTTCTTTGTAGCAGTAAAACTGGACCATATATGGCAGTAATACTCTTATCATGGACGAATGGCAGACTTATAGATATATAAGATAGATTCTAGAGAAAAATTGTCTAACACGACACAGTGAACAAATTGTCTTAGCAGCGAACCTAGCAATGAATTCAATATAGTCTTTCTACTTCATGTCAACCGAGAGTGTTAACCAGAGAACGGGCAACAACTCATTCTCCTGGGAGATTAGCATCAGTCATGTTGATGGAAGGCAGAAAGGGTTTTCTCAGATTATTAATAAAAGAGCACTTTTGTTAAAAATCAACAAGCTATTTTTCCCCTAGGTATGACAGACTGTAAGTCAATTTTGAGATCAGCCGCCATTTTGATTTTATATTAATTCGGATACAGGGTAATAGTTATATCAATTTATAACAAAAAGTTTCAATGAGGTGATAAAAATATAGTAAAAAAATAATAGTGAAGATTCTTGAAACAACTTGGTTTAAAAATTGTTTAATATAATTATGGATTCAAGCAAGATTTTGTGAAAATTTAACGTAAATACACCCGAAGCAGGTTGGAGAGTAGACGGACCAAAACAGTGACAATATAATAATCAATATGAGAATACTGATTTGAATGGAAATAATTCTTCATTTGAAAAATTCTCGCAGAAAGAGAAAGAATAGAGGGAGAAACACCCAGTAAGCGTTGATTGATTTTAAGACTTTCTTGACTCGGCACATCTGGCGCGCATGCGCGCTCAGTATCGTTTCTTTATTGAATGTTTCCGGCAAAAGTGTGACGTTTGAACGACTTTGATGCTGGAAAGGTGAAAAGAAATAAAGTCACGACACGTGGCCATGTATACTTTTCATCTTGATAAGTATTTTTACGCACTTTCAACACTTAACTGCCAAGAGCGAGATTAGATTCGTTACAGGAGTAAATACAAAGAAAAGATCACGAAGGTTATCATGAAAGTCGTTGATGTGAACGACGACGATGATGACTCGAAAGACGTTCTTCTTCTCATTCTATGTGCTGTCTTCATTCAGGGCGTGGGTGAGCATGGCGCTCCACAGTTTCCTCTCCATTATAGCTCTTAGTAAAGTACGTCATTTTGTTATCTTCCGTAATCACTGTTCCGTTAGCCATTCACAAAAGCTCGTTAGGCAGGGGTTATGCTGCTTTACTTTGTCACTCTTGCCTTCAATATGTACTGCGAGTGTCAAATTTTTCAAACCCTCTTTCCTCACTACGTGACCTAGAAATTTAAACCGTGTATTTCTGATACTAATTATATATAATTTCCTTTTTTTTTTCAATTTTCTCTAAAACTACCTCATTGCCCACATGTTAAGTCCGTGGTATTCTCAACATGCTTCTGTAGAAATACATTTCTGTTGTCTCAAATCTCTTCTTCATCTCTGATCAGATTATCAAAAATTAACTGCTATAAAGAAGAGCGTAACAATTCAGTTCTGCTTTCTTATTTTTATTTCTTAATACTTTGTTTAGATTTTGGAAGGTACCTTTTGCTATCCCAATGCGCCTTCGGATTTGAAATAAATAACACTAAATTCGTGTTACATTTTAAATTATAATCTTACAATTTTTTTTTTTTTGTACTGCCATGTGTGTATTTTAGTTACAAGTGTTTTATGTTGCATGTGATAAAAAGAAGAAGTCACTTCATATTATAACAATTAATGTGCTGATGAGATGAGATGGAAGTCTTGACCTTCCAACGATCGATAGCAAAAGAGATTGAGTTCGTTTTCAGACAGGAAAAGTTTCTATTGCATCCTGGGAGGACTTTTTATTATTTTGGTATATTTAATTTATTTTAAACAATGTTTCAATTTTATTCGTTTTATTTTATCTTATTTATGATAGCCATTATTATTATTATTTTATATTCTTATTTTTATTTGTTAATAATAATAATGTCCATACATCGCATCCTCACCATATTGACATATGCCTATTTTAAGTAGAAATAGTCATTGGTTTTGCAGAAATCAACTCTTTTCCTGGGGCATGTAGTCGAGGTTTTTGATAATGGTTGTTTTTGTTTAGGTTCTTGTTTTGAGTGTTCTCCAGGTTGTTTAAGCTGTTCAGGAGATTGTATAAGATTTTTCTTACTGTGGTTTTTCGTAGTGTCATTGGATTTACTCTCTTATTAGAGACTGTGAGGTGTTTTCCTGAGGAATTGTTTTTGTTATAAAGTATTTTTCATATTTGGTAATTACTTTATAGGGACGATAGTAAAGAGCTTCAAGAGATTTCTTGACGATATGTTCTTAACCAGACATGGGTTGAAGTATACAAGATTTTGATATGAAGGATTGCTTAGCTGAGTGTAACCGTCCTTCAGAAAGGCGTGATAGTTTCAGCTTAGTCATCTCTTCAGAAAATTGTTTTTATATTTTCTTTGTTAACAGTGGATCTGTTATGTTCTGTTATTGGTTTTGAAAGTGTTAATTAGGCTCCAGTGACAACGATGGCAGGTGAAATATTGTCTTCATTAGGTACATTTCTCATTCCAAAAAGAACTATTGGTAGGACGTTTATCCAGTTTTGTGTTCTAGCCATTATAGGTATTTTTAGTATTCTATACTGGCGCTCTATTATTCCATTTGTTTGGTGGTGGTATGGGATTGTATGGAGTCTGTGGAATCCTATCATGGTGGGTAAGTCTTTGAATAATTTGTGTTCGAACTGGCTACCTCTGACTGTGAAAATATGAAGCAGTACTCCAAGGCATACTATCCAAGCGTTGTGAAACGCTATGGCTACTGTATTTACTGAGATGTATTGAAGAGAGTTAGCTATTATCCATCTTATTGTCCTATCGATGCAGGTAAGAATATATTTTGCTGGTGATGGATATATGTCATCATGTGCGGTTACTAGGGACATTGGTCCGATGATGTCGGTATGAATTGATTCGAATCGTCTAGATGGTAATGGATAGGGTATAGTTTGAGTCTTAGTATGACTAGAAATGTTTTGTTGAAAGTCTTGACAGCTTTTGACTATTTCACTTATATTTTTGTCCATCTTTGGCCAGGAATAACTTTACTTTATCAATTTTGCAGTTGCATTAGGATCAAGGTGTGAGTTGATGTAAAATGTATCGAAAATGTGTTTACGAAATAGATTCTGGAATGAATGGTCTTGGTGAGGACGTTGTTGCGTTACAGAAGAGGCGTGAATCTTGATAATTATCCTTGTATTTAGAAATCTCTTCATCTTTCTCTTGTTGTGCTATTATACAGGTCGGTCGCATGTGTCAATTCTGAGTGAAACATCTGATGTTGAAAGACAGTTAACAAATATGTTATCTTCTTTTTTCATGGATATCACGTCTGTGATATATATTAAGCAATGACTGAAAAATGTCTTTGTTGCCTGTCTGATTTAAGATGTGTAGTTTGTTTACGTGCTAATGATAAGGCTTTTTTAGCAGCAAATGATGTAACCTGTCGACCTGTTTGTGATCTAAAGTGTAGTACGGCTTCGTAAGCTGCTAATAGTTCACGATAAAATGTTAAGTATTTTTGTATATCCATTAGTTTTTTTAGAGCGGAGCATAATGAAGAGCTCATCTGAACAATTTTGTATGCTAGGTCAAGACCAATAATATTTGATTTTTCTTTGGAGCTCCTAAAAGCTCACGATAAAATGGGGATCTTTGTATATCCATTAGTTTTTTAGAGCGGAAGCCTATGGGGATCAGAGTGCCATCTACAATCCGATATAGTGCTGCTCCTGTTGCAGAGATAGAATTATCAGTTACGAGATGATATTGAATGGCTTTGAGGTTGAGGTGTGTTAATGTTGTAATTTCTGTTAGAATGTTCTTGATGTTCTGAAATGTTTCTCTTTGTTCCGAATGTATCTGTAGTGATTTTGCTGTTTGATTATATCCGATGAGTTCTGTTAGGCGTAGTAATATTTCAGCTGCTTTTGGAATTAGTTTCTTGTATAAATTAACAATTACTGCGTTGGGATTTAGGGTCGTTTGGTTCTGGAAAGTCTTGAATATATTGAATTTTCTGCTTAGTTGAGATTGAGCCTTTAGAGCTGATATTATATCCTAAGAAGTTTATGCTGTCTTTGAAGAACTCATATTTATCCAAAGGTATTTAAAGGTTGCTTACTGTCAGAATTGATAGAATTATTTGCAAACGTTCATAATGCTAGATCCGTGTTTCTGAAGAGACTGAAATGTCATCTATATAGACAAAGATATAGTCTATATTGATGGAGATATTATCCATGAAACGTTTCAAAGTAACACTACTTTTACATAGGCTGAAAGATATGACTAAATATTCAAACAGATCAAAGTGTGTAATGACGACAGGTTTTCGATGTCCTGTCTGTCATGGTAATCTGATGATACGCATGTAATAAGTCTATCTTAGAAAATATGTGTTTATTATGGAGTTTGGATCCTAGGGTTTTGAGAAAGGGCAGGGGATATTTACCAGGCTTAGTTAATAAGTTTAAGTGTCTATATAATCGCCACATAGTCTGTACTAACCTAGCGCTTGGGTACTGAGTGTAATGTTGATGCCTATGGCGATATTGATGGTTGGATAATATCAGTGTTCATAAGCGCAATAAACTCTTGTTTGGCGACTTTGTAATTTCTTCTGATAACAAGCGTGCTTTAGCTGAGTGTGGTTTACAATTATCAATGTCAATACTATGTTTAATTCTTCTTGTGGGTGTATTAGGACTTTCTCTCGGAGAATGAGCAGTGATTAAACTGGCTTTGGTAGCTGCTGTAATGTAGGGAAGGTTACTGAATCGAATAATCACACGAAGGTTGGTGATGAACGATAATGCTTAGGACAAGAACAAAGCATATAAGATTTGCCAGCGGCGCGTAGAAGAAGTAGTCAACTGCTAGAAGTGGGTCAAATGAATTCCACAATGAATCTCCAACTCCAGACCAACATACAGTATTTACTACTGTATTTATATGAATGGGGACATACTCATTATCGTCCGTAGGTATGCTACAACAGTAGCTGAGAACAGTTAACAATAATCTGTTGAGCCGTTGCTTTGACTAACACGCTTTGTATATCGTGTTCAGTTTCGTTATCGCGCAATTTTCCAGTACTGCAGTCTAGGATTAGAGCATAGTGTCTGCTCCTAGTGAGATTGAGAGTGTCTGCCACGACTACAATCTATGTTAAATGACGGTTCGCCGTGATAAGGAATATTACCGCCTGTGGCCGACGATAAACAGGAGTATGGTTACGATGCAGTCCTCGGGTGACATTTAAAAGAAGTCTAGTCACAGATGCTCCAGTGTCAATGAGGAAATCAACTTGAGACGCGCCTATAATAGTGGCAACCTTGAAAAGCTGCGAGTTAGTGGTTACCATAGCAACTCGCGCTAGTACTTTTCCGACAGGCGTTCGTTTTAGGGTTCTAGTGGAGAACGCTTAATGGGGGAAGAAGCTGGGATATATTTTACGTGAAGCTTTATCAGGTCATTTACGCCATGGCTTGCACGTCTTTGACTTGGAAGCAAAGTAAATATGGCATCTACAGAGTAGGGGTTATTTAGTTCTCATAGAAGGGTGTGAGTGAATAATATGGCCTATTGACCGAGAGTCAGCAACCCTCGCTCCCTGTAACATTACGTAACTTGTTTTTTGGATTAAGATCGTTTTTATAAATAGAATTATTTCATCTGCCATTGTATCTATCTCAGATAGTGAGAGAATTTGTGCGGGGGCCACAGTTAGCGCCATAGTTTTATATGCACAAATATATACATGTACACATATCCATACATATAAACTCCTATATATATGTAGATATTGTGTGGGTATATATGCATAGCTATGTGTATGTATGTGCATGTAGGTGTTTATATATATATGTATATGTGTACATGTATATATATATATATATGTGTGTGTGCGTGTGTGTATGTTTAAATATATATATATATATATATATATGTTAAGAAATGGACGAGTCCGTTTATTTATTAAAGACATTTTTTATTTATGTTTAACGTTTATTATTTTATGTTACAAATTTAAGAAAATATATTTATGAACGAATATTATATAAAAAATATATTTATATATATGTATATATATTCTATATATATTGTATCTATAAAACGTTAAACATAAATAAAAATGTCATATATATATATATATATATATATATATATAAAATACATATACATACGTGTATGTATGCATGTATGTATGTGTATGCATTGTATATATGTGTTTATTTGTGTGTTTGTATGGATGTGTATATTTGCATATTTTTTATATGTATATGTCACACTCACACACATATATATATATGTATCTTTTATAATAAAGATAAATTAGATATGATGAAAATTTTATATATATTATATATTAATTTTATATTATATATATATATGTATATATATATATATATATATATATATATATATATATATATATGAAGATGACTGTTATTATACTGACGTAAATTAGATGAAGATAGAAATTTTGATTTAATTTCAATGTATTTCACTAGCTGCCACTTGTACTTCCCTCCTATTCCTACACTTGGCTCTGAAACTTGCTTCTCTTTTTTTTTTTCCCCTCCTCTCTTCAATAATGTAAATCCCCCAAGTTTTTCTCGGTCAAGTAATTTAGACATTTACTTCCTGTCCTCTTGTGATGTAATATATTGTCTGGATGAATTTAAACTGTGTTGTAATTTCGGTTTGATGAGGCAGATATTAAAAATTTATCTGTCGAAATAAGTTTATTACTCATATATATATATATATATATATATATATATATATATATATACATACATACATACATATATATATATATATATATATATATATATATATATATATATATATATATATATACAGTACGATGGATAAATTGTCGTCTAAATTACTTAAAAATGAAAATAACACTGGCATCTCATTTTAACAGATATATTTACCAAAATTACACAGAAATATCTGGAAATACTAAACAGTAAATTTATTAAATGAAATCGACATTGGTTTGAACTATGGCCCCCAGACGACTTCGAAACTTCCTGAAACACTTCTCATTGTTTAAGGTGGTGAATGCTGCCATAATCCTTGTTTTCACTTCATCTTTGGTGTTACAAGGAGTTTTGTTGGTCTCTCTCTAAACTGTAACCCACACATATTAATCAATGGAGGTGGCCAGATGTAATGGGCGACGTGTGCGCAGAAATTGTCTGACAGCCATGACAGAGTTCTCCTGCTTGTGTTACATGGTGCAGAGTCCAGTTGCCAAACATAGGTTCTTCCAGCAGTCACCCTCTTGACCTATGGCAGCACTATCTCCCCAATGTACTTGATGTAGTTCTCCATGTTGAGTCTCACCAACACATTTGGGAGTACTTTTTATCAGAACGAATTTTCTGAGTTGCCGTACGTTCGTAACGTAATCGGCATTAGACTCATTCAATTCTTTCCGAATCCTCTGCAATGTCCTCATATCGAGACCTAAGCACTCTGAAATTGGAATGAATTGCGTCAGGGTGCTCTTTACCTCACAGACGTTGCCCAACTGGTCCTACTATACGGTGCAGTTGAAAAAATAAAAAAACATGCAAACCGCATCCACGAAAATAAAAATATATAATGGCGACAATTTACCCATCGCACCCTGTGTGTGTGTGCGTGCGTGTGTGTGTGTGTATATATATATATATATATATATATATATATATATATATATATATATAGGGTGTCCATAAAGTTCGTCTGCACTTTAAAAAATTTTATAACTTTGTGTGTATTTAGCACATGATACTCCGACTACATATTAACCACTATTGCTAATGATAGGCATGAGTTTTTGTAATTAGGTTGCACCTGTTAAGTTGTATAGTTATTAAAAGTGACATTCCACATAAAATAAACATGGCATTTTAAAAGGTTGCTCTCTAGGAGACAACTAATAAGTAACTGTTTCTCTCCCGCCAGAGAAATAAACACACTCTTAAGAGAGAACTTTTTTTTCATCGTCGCGGAAGAAGATATTCAAGTGAAGATAAAGAAAAACTAAGAAATAAACGTCAAAATCTGGCTGTTTTTGAAAGACGACCCACATTAAGATAAAACGAGTAGACAATCAAAATATTAGACACGTTAATTTAACTTTAAAATATGATGAGTGAGAAATATATTACAAAAGACACTTTTTACTTTTATATTGAGACAGTCAATACTTAAGCTGTTTAAGACGTGTTCTTCCCAGAATCCCAAGAGTTTGCTGTAATGTTCAAGAGTAGTTAAAATATTGGCGCAACACAGTCTTCATTTTATTATTATTATTATTATTATTCGGTAGTGCTAGAGCGGACATCCTTGAGTCTATCACGCCAACCATTACGGTCCTGTGTTAGTGTCGGAAGATCATTAGGGTAGCCTTTTGTGTCATAACATAGCTGATCAATGTAGGTGGCTGCTGGGCAACCAACTCATCTTGCCCCATGGCTAAATGTCCACAGCAGTAGATCACCTGCAAGTTCTTGTTTTGCTTGCCAAATGTCCTGCAAAGCGCATTCTGCGTTCACATAAAAAATTGTAGAAATATCAGCGATTGGCCTATAAAGTTGTGATTTAGTTGGATGTTGTCTCTAAGAGATGTTAGCCTCCCACCATCCGTTTGTAGGTTTCATCAAGTATACACTGAAGTGTTTTAATTAATGCCCAAGCAGTGGCACTCTACATTAAAACTGACTCTACAGTCTTCAACCAGACGACTGTAGCTTGTGACTCACCACATGTAATGCCCGGATACATTTTGCATGCAGTGTGCTTCGCAGTAGCTATGTACAGGGTTAACCTCAGTGGTGGCTTCTAGCTGGGTTTGAAGATCGACGATTTGACATCAATGCTCGCCACAACAGGTGATCAAAACTGAGCCTTAAATGTACGTGTAGGGAAAAAAAACTTGATGACAGGTAGATATATGAACCTCGCACCATAGACAGGCCCATTTCTACGGCGCCAACTTCCATTACCTTTAAAAACAAAACTCTTTTGGCACGTCAGAGTACCTTTAAATTTCTTTGCAATTATCATATTCACCCTCCCTCTCTCCTCTGTACCCTTCTCTCTCTACTTCTCACCCTCTCTCTATGCCTTCTCATTTATTTATTGCTACCTTTTGTTTCATTCGTATCACTTTGTTTTAAACTTTAATGACATCTCTTTCGCTATCTCTCTCACTCTATCTATCTATACCACTCTGTTTGCATCTATCTATCTATCTATCTATCTATCTATCTATCTATCTATCTATCTATCCTATTTTGTTTCTATCTATCTATCTATCTATCTATCTATCTCATTCTGTTTGTCATCTTCTCTTAATTAAATATAGCATGACATGTTTTGTCCGTTACAAAGATTTTATATTTAGGCTTTTAGATAGATAGATAGATAGATAGATAGATAGATAGATAGATAGATAGATAGATAGATTATTCTGTTCTTGTAATTGTTTGTAGAAGACCTGAAGTTAATTCCAATTTCGATTAAATGATTGACCTTTTAGTAGTAAATTAATGTTTGCTTTGTGCGATTTTGTTGTCTTCTACAGCAACGAGGATTTGATTAATTGTTGTCGGAAATATTGAACCAAGATCATCTCTCGTTCTTTTCCAATTTTCTAATGAAAGAAAAAATCCATTCACTATTTGATCAACATTGCCGTTTAATATTTAATGATGCTGTCGTCCCATTTACGAAACTAATTCATCCCTTTTATTGTTTTTGTGTCGTCTGCTCGCTTTGCTGATTCAATTTGAATATTCTGCTCTCAACGTGAGCATAATGTTTTATTTCCAACTTTTCTCTCTATATCTATCTCTTTCTGTTTCTCTCTCTTTTCCTTTCTATCTACCTCTCTCTAGTTCTCACTCTTTCTTTATCTCTCTTTTTGTCCCTCTTTCTTTTTTCTCTCTTTCTCTCTAACTGTATAGTTCTGTTTCTCTCTTTCTGTGTCTCTCTGTTTTTCTCTCAATTTCCGTTTCTCTCCATTTTTGTCTCTTTTTTTCTGTTTCTGTTTCTCTCTCTCTTTAAATCTTTCTCTCTATATTTCTGTTTCTCTCTCTCTCTCTCTCTCTCTCTCTGTTTGCCTCTCTCTCTCTCTCTCTCTCTTTTACTTCTCTCCCTCTGTCTCTCTATCTATCTATCTATCTATCTCTGAAAAAACAACTGCAAGGGAATAGAAAGGGATTATTACAAATTGCGTTCGATATGTTAGCTTAAAAATCTATCACTCATCGAAGCAAAGACTGAAGTTGTTTAATTTATGACCGTTTTTAGTTCGACAAAAAAAATATTGTTTTTCTTGGAAATATTGGAAGACTGAAATTTTGATTGAATCATAAATCGATCGTTGAATTCTCAAAATTAATTGGCTGGTAATCTTGTCTGTTTTTGAATGTATCAACCAACCAGTCCCATTTCAAAAATATTGGTTTTCAACTGGCACCCACTGATGCAAGTTTAATATGCACTGGTCTTTCGTAAAACATTTGAAAATCAGCATTTATTAGGATTAGATAGGTTTACCTATCGTTCTGGTTCACACTCTTCCCTCGTCTTTTAAATTGTAGTAGAGGTTTATCCATTGTTTCCTGTTTAGGATTGGATTTCCTTTTAAATTCTACTCTATAATTCTAACGTCTTCGCCTAAACTATGAAATTTGTACTACTAGAATGTTTGCAATACACTGATTCGAGTTGAAATCATTACAGTATTTAATATTCCGTTATTATTGTTTTGTTGTGGTTTACAAACTCTACGTTTCGTTCAATTTAGCAAAACAATCGATGATTTGCTTGGAAAAATACTTTGACAAGAACCCTATTTCGCAGTTTCTACGCACCCTAGAAAAACCAACTGTATTTTGTATCCCATTACCTGTTTGCCCTTCTCCCCAAACTTTTGATCGATCACTATATGGCTATTTTATAGGGTATAAGGACGAGAGGGTGGATGTGACAGAATTGCGTCTTAGTGGCATTGTCGCCTCGTTTTGGTTGAATTGATTAAAAAAATTAAAAAAGCTATTTGGTTAATAATTACTAAATGTTTCCTTATAAGGAATATGCAGATGTTCCCCAGGGTTCTATTCTTTGACCTACTTTGTTTCTAATTTTCATAAATGACATTCTTGATGTCATCATCTCCCTATTTGGTATCGATGCTGATGTCACAGAAATTTACTCCTACCTTACGTCTGATCGGTTCGATAAAGTTAAATTGGCATATGATTTTAAAAAAAATGATATACAATCTTTTGTTAAATGGGACAAGGAGTGGCTTGTTAATTTTAACGCCTCAAAAACGAAGCTGCTCTCTGTTAATCATCTGAGAGAATCCTTTTTACCTTCCATCTGCATGGCTGATGCTAACCTCCAGGAGAGTGACACATTGCAACTACTCAAACTAACGTTTTCAGATGAAATGAAATGGAAAGAATGTGTTGAATCAAATCCGAAGTCTGCAGCTAAGAAAGTTGGTTCACTATACCGTAATAGACAATTTTTATTGCCAGAATCTATCTTACATATTTATAAGTCTACTATTCGTATTTGAATATTGGGGCCATATACGGTCAGGCGCCCTGCTATATAGAGCTTATTGATAAAATCCAAATAAGAATCTGCAATGTTATTTGTCCTGGTCTGGCATCTCGCTTTCAGTCCGTTTCCCACCGCCATAACGTAGCCGCCCTGTGTCTTTTCTATAAATACTTTCATGTTAATTGTTCATATGATCTCTTCGTTTATGGTACCTAGACCTTATGAATTTAAGCACAAAGCTAGAATGTCGGTAAGTCCTCAACAGTTTACAGTCAAAATGGTTAGATGTAACCGTAACTTCTATGAGTAGAGTTTCTTCTCTCGCACTTCTCGATTGTGGAAATCTCTTCCGACTTCTTGTTTCCTAGTCAATTTTGATCTTCAAAAATTTAAATGCAAAATCAATCGTTATGTTCTGTCTTCTTAATTCTTATTCTTTTATTGTCCTCGCTCCTCAATAATAGTTGTTTTTTTTTCATATTCTCTAACAATCAGTAATCTCGTGGCTTTTATTGCTTTGCTTGGAGTGAAATGATTTAAATATATATATATATATATATATATATATATATATATATATATATATATATATATTATTATGCATAAAGATATATGTATAAAAGTGGATACTGAGGTAGAAACTGAGCGACGACAATCTGTTTGATGCTTGAACGCAATCTTTAGACCATGAAGCAGGAAACAGACTGTCGCCTCTTGGTGTTGCCCTCAGTATCCACTAATTTTATATCTACAGAAGTTCTATCACGGATATTGAACATTTTACACATAAATATAAAATACCTTAAAAT
>CAHIKZ030005518.1:172500-207500 GCA_903632075.3 Acanthosepion pharaonis | reverse complement strand
GGATCCTATCCGTGATTGAATCTCGAGTAGTTATACAAACGGTTTTTCCCCTTCTGTCACTCTATCTATTTTTTTTTTCACCTCCTTTCTTTCTCATCTTCCCACTGTTGGTTCAAGTACAATTATAAATGTTTTTTTTTGTTTCTTTTAAGACGGAACAATCACTTACTCCTGACGAAGCCATCTTGACAGAAACCGTGGTCAGTATTGGATATTTTATGTCCTATATATATATATATATATATATATATATATATATATAATGGACTCTCCCGTCGGTTTCGACGTATGAGGATCTGACAGCTTATTTATTCAGTTATAAAAGTTTCCGCGATAATCTTAAATGGCATTTAAGACCCGCTAGTCATTTACAAAGGAGGCCACATATGGAGCAAGGTGAGGATTGTGAAATGAGATCATTGTTAGATTGGCTGACCTTTTAGATCTTTATCTTTTATATATATATATATATATATATATATATATATATATATATATATATATATATATATATCTTGATTTCCCTTCTCCTGTCAATCTAATATATATATATATATATATATATATATATATATATATATAATAAAAGGCTTAAACACTAATATTCCATGGTCATAATTTATTCCATTGGAATCGTAAATACGATCCAATTCATCAGACCTACAAATTCAAAATGAAAACAGAAAAACCCACTCCGGAAGTGAAAACAGAATTTAGAGAAAGTGTAAATATGAGGAGGAGGAGATTGAACCTTAACAGAGAGAATTTTAGGAGATGTGGGGGGGAAGGGTTTTAAAGAAGAGAAGAGAATGAATGTCGACGGATGTCTAATGCATAAAGATACATTTCGTGGTGACATACACACACCATAGACAATTTAATGCTAGAATAAGAGGGAGGGTAAGGGAAAGAGGAGGTGGGGGAAAGAGATGGGATGAAGGAAAGTAAAATTGCGTTTACTTAAAGGGCCGTTTTGTAATTGACAAAATTTGACAAATTTAATATCGACTACAGATTACAAATCAAATATAAATATATCAAGATAAATATAACGATTGTCTAATCCAGCAAGGACCTATATTACATATATATGGTATATTAGTGTTTAAGCCTTTTTATTATATCCTTACTCTGTCCTAGACATTGAGTTCTACCTGGATTCTTCCTCTTGGAATTTTTTCTGAAAATATATGTATATTTTCGACTGATATTATATATATATATATATATATATATATATATATATATATATATATATATATATATGGTTACATAATTGAGGTGGGTTCCTTACGCTAAAACCAGGACATAAGTCCATATAAACATATGTACGCAAATCCTTCGTTCTGGAGTTATTAAATTTAAAGAGAGCTTACCCTGTGTTTTTATGTAGACTAAGTTATATTTGTCATTCGTGTACATTTCTGGCTAGTCTGTCTTCAACCTTTAACGTGTGTAGTAGTGTGTTAATTGAGAATTGTTCCGTTTAACAATGGCAGGATATTCATTAACAAAAAGAAAGAAAGAAAGAAAGAAAGAAAGAAAGAAAGAAATGATCAGATTGAGTGGGCTTAAAGGTTGGCCCCACTGTCCTGAGGGACGCAGGTTTAAATGTTGCCGGAAAGCGCAAGCTTTTCTTTTATAATATTTCTCGAAGGCCGGGTGGGGTGAAAATACATAAATACACTGTTTATTAAATAAATGAAGCGTCTACTCAAATACGAGTATCGACTAAAAATAACGTTTATAGTGATAAAGATTCATTCTAAAATTGTCACTTTTTTAGTTCTTTAAATACTGACCGGCATTCAAATTAATGATTGATATTGCAATAGTTGATTATAGCTGGCTGTTAAACTCAAATATTTAACGAGGAAATAGGGGGATTTTCGTGGGTACTTTATTGTCGTGAAACACGAAACGGGCTTATTCAATCATTAACTTAAGAATTAAGATTCATCAAAAAATTAAACTATCAAAGCCATGTAATTTTCCAGGGCATTTCTAGTAACATTCAATAATATAAAAACAGCGAGTGGTATGTATGAAAGAAAAAGAAAGAGGGGAGGAAGCGAAGACGAAGAAAAAGAGGAAGAAGGAGTATGAACAGAAGAAAAATAAGGAGGAGAAGGGGGTTCTGAAGAAGAGAAGAAGGATTAGGAAGAGGAAGGGGATAGAGAAGGAAGTGAAGAAGAATGAGGAAGAGGAAAAGTAGAAGGAAATGGAAGGAGGAGGAGGAAAAGCAGAAGAAGATGCAAGAAGAAGATGTTGATGATGATCATGGTGACGATGATGATTAAGAAAGTAATTGTGACGGCACCTGATAGGAGAATAGACGGTTAACTAAGTTCATAAAGCGAATTTTGATTGATTGCCACTAAGGTTTCTGACAGGGCATTTTTTTTCCAATTACGAACAGGCGGCAGATTTAGACCAATGGTGCAATTCAAAGATTTCTGACATTTATCAATCTATTAATGTATTCTACTCACTCAAGAAATTCAACACAAATAAAATGGTAAAACCAAATAAAATAATATATATATATATATATATATATATATATATATATATATATATATATATATATATATATATATATATATATATATATATATATATATATATATATATATATATATATATATATATATATATATATATATTACAAATATATATATATATATGAGGCGGCAGACATTTTTAGATCAGTTTCCATGGAGAACGATCTAAATGTTGGTTAACAAAAGCGACGAATATGTTCTATTATATAATTATATATATAATATATATATATATAATTATATATAACATATATATATTATATATATATATATATATATATATAAATATATATAATTATATATATATATATATATATAAATTATATATAATTATATAATAACCAACGCAACGAATTTGTTCCATTATATAATTATATAATATATATATAATTATATAATATATATATATATGTATATTTTATATATAATTATAATATGTATATATATATATATATATATGTGTGTGTGTGTGTGTGTGTGTATGATATATAATTATAGATAATTAAATAATGTCGGTTAACCAACGCAACGGATTTGTTCCATTATATAACTATATAATATATATATATATATATATATATATATATATATATATATATATATATATATAGATAGATAGATAGATAGATAGATAGATAGATAGATAATAATTATATATATATTTATATATATATAATTATAAACATAATATATATATATATTTATGTATATAATTATATATATATATATATATATATTATATTTATAATTATATATATAATCATATATAATTAACTAATGTCGATTAACCAAAGCGACGATTTTTTTTCCATTCTATAATTATAATTATATATATAATTATATTTAAATCAACCATCATATAAGTCCAAGTTCGGCATTTGTTAAATAAAACTTGGTCAAAAATCTTTCATAACTTCGTATATAAATACGAAGTTATGATACATTATTCTGGTCCCTTTCATCAGACTGAACCCTTTCATTGTCACTATATTGGAGAAGGGCAAATCTTAATTTAAAACCGTATGTGGCTCTGGTGGGGCACATACTGGAATTGGAACTAAGGTCTGTTCACCATTGTTGCAGTATAAACCAAAGGTTTCTCTCTGTTAATGTTGAAGAAACAAAAATGTGTTTGAGCATATGCGCATGCTCCGACAGCCATGCTGATGATGAGAAATCCCACTGATTTTTAGGCTGTTGTTCAGTCTGTACAAGACCCAAGTGAATGACGTTGTTGTAAGTGCGCAAACAGACATACTTATTAAGAAACCCTCGGCTTGAAGTGGTTAAGATTAAGTGCTCAAGGAAGAATCTTCTCTGAAGTGATACGTTTCAGGAGTAAAGTCTCTGAGTGATATTTCCTCTTTACCAAAATAATAAGAAGGAACTGAAAATAAGTTGACGCTGTTGTCGTGAAATGGTGTGTCCTAACTGTGAAGAATTATGGAATTATGGCGTGTTCTTAAGTCGAAAAGGTTTTGATGCTGATATATCACCTTCTCAATATCCAATGGGTGTTAAGGTCGATTTTACATATCAGCACTTGTTAGCTGACTTTGTTGATGTGGTTACAACTCATGATTCTCCACACTAGCCTCGCTAAACCTTACACTTAAACATTGCTTCACAGCAAGTTTGTATGAGTGTCACTTCTTCAGAAGACGACCGATTTATTTATTTTTTATTACTTATCAACCATTTGTGCTTCATTTAAAACAGAAATATATTTTCTATAGTAAGAATAACTTGTTTTGCGAGTTAACTCTTTTCGAGAATAACAATTGATTATTTCAAATACTAATTTTACTATTTAACCCATAGCAGGGAGGAGGAGATTGATTTACACCTTTCCCAAGGTTGTTTGCACGTAAGTGAATGTATCAAATCCGACTAGAATTCGAACTCAATTCTTTCTTATTCCAATCCGTTATCTATTACAAGCCACGAACATCCTTAAGTTAACCGAAGTCTTTGGGAATTTTATCAGAACGCCTACGACAAAATAGCGTGCACTACCCTCGGATCAAAATTCGTCCTTTAGATTGTTGGAATCTTAATTTTTCCGTCAGCCTTTGTATGTCTTTGTGCGCATGCGCATGTTAATCCAGACACGTTCCTATAGATTGCCTGACTCGAGATTTATTGGGTTAACATACAGCAATATATATATTGTCTGACTCAGCCATAACCGTTTACGGTTTTTAATTTTTTTTTTTTTTTTTTTGGTGGGGAGTAGCAAAACATACGGCAGCATTCACTATACACATATGAAGTTAGTTAATCCTTTCCACCCTTACCAGACATAACTCATCGCATTTTCTAACTAATTTCATGCAGACGTTACTCAACTGAATTTCTTTCCTTCGCGAATGCTTGGCTAATCTTTAGGTTTCGATAAATATGAATATTTTGATTTATCGATAATTGCGCATTTAAAAAAAAAGGTGTATCCAGGATATTTTTGAAGCGAATAACTAATTTCATGACGAGACGAATGCAACTAACCCAACAAGGACATGGATCCAACGGAAAGAAGAACAGAACATTGATGTACCTAATCTGTTAAGATTAGAAAGGTAAGCCATTAGAAACTTTGACGTATAATCCCTTATTCAAGGTGAAATGAATGTTTTTTTTTCGCCTGGAATAAACTTTTTAATAATCTCATCCCAAGTAAGGAAATACAGCCACTAAGATGCAAATGGTTGCTGAGTGTGAAAGAATAATAATAAAAAATATGGCGAACGAACAATAAAAGAATAGGAATTAAAAAGACAGAAGATAACGATCGACATTACATTTGAATTTTTGAAGATCAAATTTGACTGGGAAGAAGCGAGTTCCACAAGCGAGAAGTGCGAGAGAAGGATCTGCTAGCATAGATCTTACGGTTATATCTCGCCATTTCAACTGTCAAACCATGACACATTACCGCCAATCTAAAACTGTGCTTAAATTCATAAAGAATACGTACCATAGAGGAAGGTTCATCATAACAAATGCCATGAAAATATTTATAGAAAAGGTGCAGGAAATCTACGCTACAGCGGTGGAAATGTGACTGAAACCAAGATGCCACCTCAGGACCGATGAGATTGCAGATTCTTCTTTGGATTTTAACATGTATCTCTAAATACAAGTCAGAAGAACCAGACCAAATGTGTCAGCAATTTTCAATGCATGGGAGAATGGCAAACTTATAAACGTGTAAGATATATTCTGGCAAGAAAATTTGTCTAGCACGATACAGTGAAACAACTGTCCTAGCAGCAGACCTAGCAATTGATTCAATATAATTTTTCAACTTTCTATCAGCGGAAAAATGAGCCACTCTTCTGGAGGTTAGCATCAGCCATACTGATGGAAGGCAAAAATTGTTCTCTCAGATGATTAAAACAGATGAGTTTCGTTCTGGAAGCGTTAATATTAACAAGCCATCCCTTGACACAGTTAACAATAGGTCACTTTTAGATCAGCAGCCAATTTGACCTTATCGAACCGAAATGGAAATGGGAATTCTACAATCGAACAAGTTGACATTTTTTTTTAAATATGTTAAAAGACCTAATTTCTAGGGTTTTACTTTTTTAAATCACACAATACAAGGCTCGAAAGCCACTCGAAGTAGAGGACTGCTGAATGTATTGGGTGATATGAAGATAACGAGGATATAGCGGATACGTAATTATTGACCTTAGATTGACGAGGCATTGATTTTCGTGTTCTGAGAAGCATCCTCACGGGATTCTTATATATGTTAGCGATTCTCCGGCATAAACTTTTGGGGTGGAACGCCCTTCTTACTAATAATAATATGTAAGAAATGTGAGAGACTTCACCTTGTAGACGTAGCCAGGCTGTAAATGCCTGAGAGGGTCGCACTAAAAAATCGGTTGAACATTTAATAAATAACGATAGAGAAGTAAAAGGCTTATGACGTTGCGTCTGAGAAAGTTGATCTTATGGCGGAAAATATTAGGTTGGTGCAAAAATAATGTCGTTTTTTGACGTTCAACTTCAAAAGATCATAACTCTTTTCATAATAAACTTTATTAATCGAAATAAGAGCCATTAGAATCGACACATTTTTGCCAACGAGAAACAAGTTTATTTATCCCATTAGCATAGAAATCCGGAGTTCTGGAAGCGATGAAGTCATTGAAGGCCGATTCGTTATCATCTCGGCTTTTGAAGCATTTTTCGCGCAGGAAGTTGTTGAGATGCTTGAAAAAGTGATAATCTGTGGGCGAGAGGTCCGGTGAATATGACAGATGAGGCAGAGTCTCGCCGCCCAATTCGTTCAGCTTCTGCAGGGTCAGTTGAGCAACATGCGGGCGAGCGTTGTCATAGAGGAGAATTGGTCTCTTCATATTGACCAATCTCGGGCACATACGTTGGAGCTTCTGGTGCATTTCGTCAATTTACGGCAGTACTTCTCCGCCGTAATCGTTTCGCCCGGATTCAAGAAGCTGTGATGGATGAGACCGACCGCAAACCACCAAACAGTCACCATAACCTTTTTTTGGTGCAATTTCGGCTTCAGGAAGTGTTGTGGAGCTTCTCGGCATCCAACCACTGTGCCGAACGTCGCCGGTTGTCGTAGAGGATCCACTTCTCATCACACGTCACAATCCGCTCGAGAAATGGGTCGTTTTTGTTGCGCAGAAGGAGCGTAGAAGACACCTCAAAACGACGATTTTTTTGATTATCGTTCAATTCATGCGGCACCAATTTATCCATTTTTTTTTACTTCCCTATTTGCTTTAAATAGCGAACGACTGTTGAGTGGTCGACCTCGAGTTCAACAGCAACTTCTCGTGTGGTTTTCCGAGGATCGGCTTCAATTAAGGCTTTCAAATGTTCGTTATCAACCGCAGTCGGCCGGCCGCGACCGCCTTCATCTTCGAGGCTCTCGTCACCATTGCGAAATTTCTTGAACCACCGCTGTGCCACACGTTCGTTAGTGGTTCCTGGGCTAATCGCATCATTGATATCACAAGCTGTCTCGGCAGCTTTTCAGCCTAGTTTGAACTGGAACAAGAAAATCGTGCAAAAAAATGAATGAAGAGATTGAGAACGGTAACGAATAACACGATTCGATAGAGCGAAAAACACGCTTCAAAATTATATATAACATGGCTATATATATCAATGAATTAATTCAGAAATCATATATAAATGTAACATATGTGAGAAAACTACATTATTTTTGCACCAACCTAATAAGTCATCTACAAAAAGGTCGTAGACGTTTTTGAATTATAGGTTGGAAAGTGAGAATGAAGCAGTTATATCGCAGAATGAGAAAAATAAAAAAATGTGTGATAAAATTCCCAGCAGAAAACCGGTTTTTCATTGCGTATTCTGTGTCTATTTTTCAGAAAGATACACTGGGAAATTTTGCATGAACCTGTTAGTTACTTAATCCTGCGTTAGTCGCCTCGGGTTTCCGAAAATGGATATTTCTCTGTCGTCTGTCTCCCAGAACAACTGCGCTACAATTGCGCAACTCCAAGTGCTACACAACATCATTGAGTGAAGAGAGTAGTAGTGGGAGCAAAAGAAACAGGTTTTCAACTCGGAATTACGATTACTTTTTTAAAAAATGTGAGTAACAACACACTCCATGTGACTAACGTAGGGTACCATCTCGTAGTAAAATGTCGGAATGAAACTTAAGAAAACAAAAAACGACGACATACCAATAGTTACTTAAAAAGAATGCTATAGTCAGAAGAATCTTGTGAATGAAAAAGAATGCATATATAAGCATATCGTTTCCCATGTTCAGGACTTTTAATAAAAAGCAAAGTACTAAGAAACAGGTGTCAAAACACAATGAAAGCATAAAATACATTTTATACTGAAAATACCAACAATGCATTTGAATAGCTAAAAAAAAAATTACCAGGAGTTCATTTTTGTAAATGAAATTGCTAATGCTCCCAAGAAAATTAAATTTCGACATTGAATGATTCACGATCTTCTCACATATGAAGAGAAAACTGAAGGTAACAGAAATATGGTTCTACAGAAGGATATTAAGAATACAAATGACATAGCGCGTAAGCAACGAAAAAGACTTATGAAAAATGGAAACCAAAACAAAACTTCTACTCAGAAACAGAAAGAGACAGCAGAAATTTCTGGGTACTATGATGGGAAAAGAGAAGGCACTTCTACGTGGGGTAATGGTTGACAAGCTTGTCTCCCTAAATTAATTACGATTAAGTAGTGGGTTCGTTCCTCACTGAGGGGGTCCACAATTTGGTCAAGTGGCACAACTAAGTTACGCTTAGAAGATCATTTGAGCACTTCCATGTAGTTTAATGGTTAGCAAGCTTGTCTCACTATATTAATTACGACTGAGTAATGAGTTCGATCCTCACTGGGGGTCATCATTTTCAGCCGTTTACCACATGTAAGCTACGCTTAAAAAATCATGGGACATTTGACTTGGTGTAATGGTTAGCAAGTTTGTCTCGCTACATCAATTACAACTGAGTAATGAGTTCGATCCTCACTGGGGCGCCTAACTTTCGGCCTTTTACCACATCTAAGCTACGCTTAGAAAATCATTGGGCATTTGACTTGGTGTAATGGTTAGCAAGTTTGTCTCCCTAGATCAATTACGAGTAAATATTAAGTTCGATCTTCATTGTGGACCCCATACTTTCGGCCTTGTGCCACATCTACACTTAGAAAATCACCATAAGAAGGGTTTGCAGCATTTGAGACACACGGATTATGCCGAAGACAAGAGAAGTACACCCGCAGGGAACGAACCACCTACCTACCTAACGAGATGGATGACGAAATCGCAAACTATGCAGTCGGTTGTGGAGGGCTATGATAAAAATATCGAGCTGTATAGACGGTTGGTGTTTGATAGAGTTCAAATTATGTTTAATCTCAATTTTTTATGAGGGAATCGATTTTGATCAGTGACTAGATATAGGGCAGCCTTCGTCTGTCTCAACATTTTTTTTTATCAGTGGCCCGATCTTGTGTATGACTTATCAGAGAGTTGGTGAATCTATGATCGAAATTCACTTGTTATTGATCAGTAATTAGATATTACGCAATCAACAATTACAGATGTATCAACTAACATTGATTCCTGTTTGATTGGCGCTTAAAAACCAGGTGTTTAATAAAAAGTCCGGTATTGATCAGAGGTTCAGTCGTTAGATATTGATTAATAAAACTCTTTTTTTCTGGATATTAGGCTGGCTATATGCCGACTCCTTGCAGGTGTTAATACTTCAATGAATCCCTCACTAGACATTATCAGATATTGATCTGTCCCAAGAGAAAATAACTTGTAATCTTTCTGAATAACTAAAGTAATTCTAAACAGAGATTCTATGAACAAAACATTGAGCAAGAGACGAATTTGGGTGTCAGTGAATTTTGAAACTAAGATATGAACCATTATCTCCTTATATTAGGATGTAAAAATCTATGTTATGTCAAAAACTTCTTCTGTGTGCCGTGTCTCTTCAGGGTGTGGGGGATCATGACCTCTACAACTTCCTATCCGTCGTAGCTCTTAGCAATATTTGTCTTTTTACTATCCTTCCCAGTGCCTGTTCTGTCAGGCATTTACACAAACTCGTTATGTAGACCTCCCACTGCTTTCGTCTGTTCTTCAATATATCCTTGTGAGTATCAAATTTTCCCGACTTTCTCTTCTCATTACATGTCCCAGATATTTCGACTGTCTCTTTCTGATTTTTTGCATAATTCCCCATCTTGTTTCCATTTTTCAAAAACTGCCTCATTGTTTACATTCCTTACGTTATTCTCAGCATCCTTCTGTAGCACCACATCTCTTTTCATCTCTAAGGAAATTGTCTAGCATTCACTGTCGTACACGAGGATTGATATTACATAACATTTCAGCTCTCATTTTTTCTTTTCTTTTTTTTTTTTGTTTCTAATGACATTTCCTTGTTTCTTAATACTTTGCTTAGTTTCTGGAAAGCACTTTCTCTATTCTAATGTAAAAAATAGATATTAAGCAGCAGTTCAGCACTCTTTTCTTTGTTCCTAATGAAATTTCCTTGTTTCTTAATACTTTGCTTAGTTTCTGCAATACCCCTTTCTCTATTCTAATGTAAAAAAATAGATATTACGCAACACTCTTTTCGCTATTTTTAAGGAAAATTTTAAGGAAATTTTCCTATTTCTTAATACTTTGCTTATTTTCGGGAAGGCACTTTTTCTGTCCGAATATAAAGAAAAATAGATATTACGTAGCAGTTCAGCACTCTTTTCTTTACTTCTGTTTCTTAATACTTTGCTTAACTTTTGAAATGCTTATTTTTCTAATTCAATGAAACTTCTGATATTTTTTGCCACATTTTCCACCCTAGTTTAAAATACTTCCGGGATATTTAAACTTCTGTACTTGTTTGGTGTGACATCTCCAATTCGTAACTTGCATCTTGTTTTTGTTTTTTTTTTTGTTTGTTTTTTTGTTTTTTTTATTTCTCTTGCTGAAAAACACATATTTAAGAAGCTATACTTCTAATGATCCAACCAGTATTTCGTCACTGAATACAGAAATCTTGAAAATGGAAGTTTTTTCTCTATCATTTTTTAACAGTGACACTTATTTTCATAAAACTTGTAAATTCCTTATAGTTGGAAATTATTAAAATATTTTGTAACTTTGTTTTTTACTCTCATGAGAGAAAAATGCCCGAAAGAAATTAAACTGGTCACAAGAGTTGCATGCGAATTGTTTAATTTCTCAAGTATAATTTTTTCCTTCTATAACGAATTTCGATCAATCATTTTTCCAAAACATATTTCATCGCCGGCTCAACACTTTTCTTGTGTATCTATTAACGTTTAATTCCTTTATGTCTGCGAAATAACTTTTCTCTTTAAATTTGAGCGTTTCTTTTAATATTCAATGTAGCAAAGGCCATGTTGCCATATTCGAATAATTCTTTCTTTTTCTTTATTTTGTCCTCATGAGACTGGGAATTTCTTTTATATAAACGATTACTTACTTTCTGGTTCACGTGGTTATCTCCTTTTTTATTCTATTCGATATGCACGCCATTTTTGTTTTTAGTCTATTTATTAGAATTTTTCGGTTATTTTCTTTTGTCACTTACTTCCTTAATAATTCTTAACAATTTTATTCTGAATTACATTAAAAATTCTTTTATCTTTTGGGCAGTTAAACATTCTCATTTCAAATTTCTGGAAATTAATCGAACATTTTACGGGCTTCTGCTACAGGCTGACGGTGATTGACGAAAATAAGGTAAAGCAAGAAAGAGAAATAAGAGTCTTTATGCATATATGTGCATCCATGTGCAAATGTATTTAATTACCTCTGTATGTGTGTGTGTATACGTGTTGAGAGAGAGAACAATTATAACATAATATCAAGACAAAGTTCAAGCAAGTTCTATGCTCATCATTGACTGACTCGAAACAAAATGTCTGAACAATATTAAACTAAATGAGTGAGAACAGTCATCCTTCTATACAATATTTAAGAGTTACTTATTAATCATATATATATATATATATATATATTAGGAAATTGATTAGATCCGACATATTTTAATTTATTTGTTTAAACGTTATTTTAAATGGGTACTCATATTGGAGTGCTCTGTTTTTATTCATTTATTTATTAAAGAGTATATTTATTTTTTTACATCAGTCGGCCTAACAAGATTTCTTGAATATTCAGAAAAGTAGATGTAAATAAATATTGTTTCTTGTCTCATCATGCTTCTATTTACTATAAAGTTCTAATAATATACAATAAGTATATGCAACAATAATAAAAATAATATACAATAAATATTACTAATCTTATTATTTTACATTATTATTATTATTATTATTATTATTATTTTCTTTGATTTCTGGCGTTTCCACATTTCTTTCCGGGTCCCGCCCAGAGACCTAAGGTTAGAAATGGCATCATGACACTTTCCACTGACAAAAAAAATATTACATAGATAAAGCACTTCGTAAAGTGTGGGCTGTACTTGTCAGAACAATTTTTTGTATCTCCTTGAGGCATGGACTTCCAGGAATCCCTTCAATTAGTCTACTGCAATCTTTTCCAACCAGTCCTAGGGGCTCCAACTACAACAGGGATTGTTGATGTTCCCCATATGCCACATTTTTTTGAGATTTCTATTTCAAGGTCCTTGTATTTTGACAGCTTTTTGAATATCTTCAAAGATACATTGCAGTCAGCAGGGACTGCCATATCAATAAGGAGGCACCGTTTTTGTTTGTGGTCTTTAATAACACTTTCTGGACGGTTGGCTTTGATTGTTCTGACAGTGAGTATTGTGTAGTCCCATAGAATTGTAACAGGTACTATCTCCGTAACCGGGTCTGGGTGGTGTTCATACCATTTTCTTTCAGTTTCCTTCCCGTAGAAGTTGAAGATTTTCCAGTGCAGATATTGGCCCACTCTGTCATGCCGGATTTTATATTCAGTGGGTGCCAATATCGTGCAACCTGATACAAGATGATCAATCGTTTCTGGATATTTATCACAGAATCTGCATTTTGGGCTGACACATTATTTTAGTATATGTGCTTGATAATTCCTAGTTAGCAAGCATTGGTCCTGTGCAGCAAGGATAAAACCTTCAGTTTCAGCTTTCAACCCTGCACTACGTAGCCACTGATGGGTACGAGTTTTGTCTACGTTAGCTTGTTTGGTACGGGCAGAGTATTGGCCATGTAGCGGTTTATCTTGCCATTCCTTTCTGTATCTGGTCGGTTGCATTCGTCTTTGCTGTCTTTTTAAAGTATTTTGCAGTTTCAGCCAGTGTATTGTGCTGTAGTTGCATCTCTACGCCCATTTGAAAATCCATTTTGAATTTGTTGGCTTCTTTTATTACAGAGTAAAGACGCTTACTACTTTCATGTTCCTTGACGCATACCATCATCCAGTCTTCTGTAGTTTCCAAATATCTTTGGAGGCCAATTGTTGTAGTTTTGTAGGACAGTTCTAGTTGAACTAATCCTCTGCCTCCTTCGGATCTGGGCACATACAGACGATCAACATCAGCTATGGGATGATGCATGCGATAGCAAGTGAGAAGCTTTCTCGTTTTGGCATCCATTCGCTTAATTTCAACTATGATCCAGTTAAGGACATTAAAGCTGTATTGCACCACAGGGACAGCCAATGTGTTTATGACTGATATTCTGTTTTTTGAGTTTAGCTCAGTATTTAGTACCAGACGTACACGCCTGTAGTGCTCTTTTCTTATTTTTGCCTTCATTTGGGGGGGGGTTGTATGCCATCTCCTTCACTAATTCCTATTTACTTATAAGCTTCATCATGCTCCAGTTCCCTAATCTTTGTGACAAAATCTAAATCTATTAAGGGTGTTTCTGTAATTCTACCATTCTTGAATGTTACTTTTGCACATTTATCTAATCCGAAGTCCATACCTATGTCGTCACTGAAGTATTTTACAATATTGAGGAGGCCTTTCAACTCACTGTCGTCTTTGGCAAAGAGTTTGAGATCATCCATGTAGAGTAGATGATTGAATATTTTCTTATTTATTTTGTAACCATAGCTATTGTTGTTCAGTTCATGTGTAAAAGGGATTAAGGATAAACAAAACAGAAGGGGTGACAGAGAATCTCCTTGAAAGATTCCACGTCAGATATTCAGACGGTTGGATATGGCAGTGCCCCCGGTGTGACTAAGGTATAGTTTGGTGTTCCACATTCCCATGCTGTTCTTAAGGAAATTTAATACCACAGGGGAGACTTTGTACATTTCCAAAGTCTTAAGGATCTAAGAATGTGGAACACTATCAAAGGCTTTACGATAATCAATCCACGCTGCACTTAGATTCCTGCGTCGTCTCCTGCAATTTTCCAGGATCATTTTATTTATCAGAAGTTGATCTTTGCAGCCATATGAACCTCTTCTGCATCCCTTCTGTTCTAGGGGAAGAATGCTGTTTGTTTCGAAAAAGGAATAAGTACGGTTCGTCAGTACAGATGTGATCAACTTATACGTTGTGGAGAGACATGTTATCGGTCTATAATTTTTCGGGTCGTCTGTTTCAGTTGTTTTTGTTATGAGGTATGTAATACCTTCAGTAATCCATTCCGGGATTTTATTGGGATTATTTACAAGCGTTGATAATGTTTTTGCAAGAATTTCATGGATAGATGAGAGATGATAAATCCAGAAATTGAGCAACTTGTCATTTTCCGGGGATTTTCATTTTGAGGATTTCGTTAGAGCTTGCCTAACATCATCTGTGGATATATTTTCCCATTCTTGCAGAGGTGTATCCAGCATTCATTTTTCTTCACGCCGTATCCATTCTGCATTTGGGTTATATTCCTTTGGGCTGCTCCAGATATTTTCCCAAAATGTCTGTACATTATCAATCGATGGTGGCCTTTCGACATGTATAGGAGTTTTTCCAATTTCCCTGTAAAATTTCTTAAGATCTGTTCGGAATATTTTATTTTAGCGATAGAATCTACAACGTTTTTCGTATCGTCTTGTTCTCTGTGCCTTTAGCTGAAGTTTCTGCTTCAGCATTTCCTTGATTGATGGAATGTCAATTAGGGATTTAATGTTATATTTCCGCTTGATCTTTTTGCAATTGCGTGTGGAAATATTAGGGTTTCTGGTGAGCTCATCTAATTTATATAAAATTTTAAATTTTAACAATGAAAAATCTTTCTTGAAGATTTCATTTTAGCTTTAATTGAAAGTTTAATAATTAAATTTATTATTTCCATTAAATAAAATATTCTGATGTATTTCGTATAGAAATTATATAGATTGGAATGTCAAATTTAATTTCGATTTCTTAAAATTTTCTTAAAAGCGGCCATTTTCTTAATTTTAAGAAATTTGTAAACAATTCTTTCAAAGAATAAATATATATTTCTGACATTTTATTTTAGTAAAATTAGAAAATTTAAAGTTAAATTTGAAATACATATTATTTACTTATAGCATAAAAATAATATACAACCAATTATTAGCGATTGGTCCTGTTCATCTGATTGAACGTTTAATGCTGATTGACGAAGCGATGACAGCAACTATGGATGACCCAATTGTCAGAAATCCAAGTGAACGCATTTTTTTGCTTTTTAACTGTCTAATAATTTTTGAAAAAGAACATATTTTTCGCAATTATTTAATATTTTATTGACTTTTATTTACCCTTCGAAGACGCAAAAATAAAAAAATTAAAATCCTATAAATTTTTCTTCAATTAATTTTATAATTTAATAACAAATGAAATACCATGATTACTCAACTGAAGTATGACCCACACTAATGTAAATAAATAAAATAAAAATATTTAGCGAAATAGTAATTGAAAAAAGTAAAACTTACTTTAAGCTTTAAACTTTTAAAGCTGAATGGAAATCTTGAAAACCTGTTGAAACGTAATTGAAGCGACATAATAAAGGGACAAAACTTTTAGATCAAAATAATGGCAATTTGAGTCTACCATACATGAAAATAAGGAACGTATTAAGTAAAAGAATACAAAATAAAAAATTATTTTAAAAACAGAATAGCACAACTAAATTTATTAATCTTTTCAATTTTGGATTTGTAAATTTTGTTTCCACTTAATTACAATATCACATCCAGGAAAGAGCCCAATACAGAATTTTATACGATTTTAAACGATTATAAATTATTATAATTAACATTTTTTAAAAAATGAAATAATTCTTGAAAAATACATTATTCATCAGAAAAATTTTATTTCTTCAGACAATAATGTCCTTAACATAACTTATTTACAAAAGCAATTAAAAGTTTTCTAATTAAATAATGTCACTGTTTTATTGGATTCATTATTTTTCAATTCAGAGCAGATTTTCAGTTAGATAGCTCACATTTGAAAAAAAAAGTAGGTGATTTACAATCTCCAAAGACTCCTACTTTTAAGAAAAAAAAATCAAGAAATAGGTTTTGTTCAAAATTTCATAAAATTAAGTAAGTGGGGGGGTACAAATTTAAAAAAATATATATTTTACCAAAAATTTTCTAAAAAAATATCAAAAATAATTTCATTCATTTGTGAATAATTCATTAAAATTTCATTAAAATCGCACCATTATTTGATTTTTGCAAGAATTTCCAAATCAATGTGTTTTCAATGGAAAAAAGTGCATAAAAGTCAATGTTATTATTTAGCCACTGCGATGACGTAAACAAAATATTTTAACCAAAATTTCGAACGTGTTAGAAAAGATTAAAAAATTCAAAAATAATTAAAAATAGTATGGTCTTTCATCTTAATAGCATAAACATTTTGACGAGAAAACTTTATTTTTATTAAGTTTTTGGCCTTTTTCACTACGCTATCTGTTTCCCTCGAAAAGCAGAGGTACAAAATTTTGTATATACACATTTATACATATATAATATATATATATATATATATATATATATATATATATATATATATATATATATATATCAGGCAAATGAAAGACAAACCGGAAAAAAACCTTTGTGTTACTAGAAGGACTTCATCGGATTAAAGCAATGTTTTTTTATTGATAGAAGTGTGTATGTAGGAGGAGAAGAATATCGTTTACAATTTTGCACCAAGATGAAACGCTGATGATGTGTTAAATAATAGTTTAGCAAACTATTATATTTTTACAGAATTTTATTTCTCCTCCGACTTTCTCATTTTGACCTTTGAGGTCAGATACAGGAAAATCGTTTTGATTGGATAAAACTAACGTGGGAATGTTAGAGTATATAGAGGAAATTTAGAGAGTTGAATTTTACACGTGGAAGAATGTGGACGTGTTTCTTCGTGTCTGAGAATCGGTCTGCCAGTGAGGTAAGAGAACGACCCCACGGGCTAGTTATAAATATACAAGTCGACATGTCAAATAAAAATAGATAAGTTTTAAAATCCCTTTTTTGAAGTTCTCTTTTCTCTCTTAACTAAAAATCACCAGCGATCAGCGGCCGGGAGAAGATGGGAGAAGAAAAGAGGAAGAATTCTTTATTATGGAATTGACTCCGTCACCAAGAGACCCCAGAGCGTGAGGCCAATGCAACATTTGCTTATTTGGTGCGGTGACCAGGATCTCTAAGCATTGGGGGACTGCAACACAACGTGGAAAATGTCGGAGAGGATTTTCAACTGAGGACTCAAAAAAGGGAATATAAAAAAGAAGAAAAAGTAGCCTAGATATATTGGACAGTTTGTAAGTACGATGATATTATTAGTTCTAGTGCCACAAACACGCACACATCTTCAACAAACGAAAATAGGAATTAATGGTGAAAAAAAATGAGAAAAAAAGGAAAAATTGTAATGAAACATTTTAGTGGGAGACTGATTTTGTTTGTTCTGTCCTTTTACAAAAAGTAGAAACATGTGCAAAAAGATATTGTTGATTTTGATTGACACACATTAATGTTTTTGTGTGCATTCAAGCGTTGTATGTCTGGCAGTTTTTTTTTTTGGGGGGGGTGCTTGTTTGTTTTGTTTTTTGTGTTTTTTTATTTTATTTTGTTATGGAAAAAAAATCTGGCAGCGAAAGTCTCGCTTTTGGAAGAAATTTTCTTGAGAAAGAAATTTGACCAGTAAATAAATTTTCCTGAATTTGACCTTTGAGGAATTTCGATGGTGTATCTGAATTCGAGTCAAATTTTACACGTGGAAGAATGTAGATATGTTTCTTCGTGTCTGGGAATCGGTTTCCCATTGAGACGAGATAACGACCCCACTGGCTAGTTAGAAATGTAAACGTCGACGTGTTAAATAAAATAGATAAGTTTTAAAATCCCTTTTGTTGAAGTTCTCTTTTATATCCGAACTAAAAACAACAAGAGATCAGCGGTCGCGAGAAGATGATAGAAGAAAGAGAGGAAGACATCTTTATTATGGAATTAACCCCCGTCACCAAGAGTTCTCAGAACGAGAGGCCAATGCAACACTTGGAGAATTAAATTCTTCAAGATCTCTTTCCTGATTCCGAATGTTCCTTCAGATTGTAGCGTCATATTTTCCATTTTTAAAATACATCCCAGGTATTTAAGCTTCCCTACATGATGCATAGTTTGTAACTTTTTTTCTGTCTAACAACAATGCATTGTTTTCTTAGAATTATTGGTTAGTCCTTTCTTCCCGCTTTCCTTTAAAATCTTTGTCAAGGAGGTTTTGTAGTTTTCCTTCTGTATCTGTCGTCAACAAGGTGTCATCAGTGTATCTTACATTGTTACGATTGCGCCGTCAGAAAATAAAACCTGATAGGATCTCCAACTTCTTTAGGATAGCTTCGATGTAAAGGCTGAAAAATCCGGGGAGAAGACATCCTTGTCTTCATATATTTCAGAACCTATTTAATTAATTTTCTATCTGTATGCAGGCGGTTTGCTTCCAGTATGGGTTTATATTGTTATCAATTATTTTAACATTATTTTCAAATAGATAAATCTTTCCTAACAGTTCAAATAGTTCTTTGGGTCGTTTTTTGATAATGAGGTCAGATACAAGAAAACAAAGAAAGTCGTTTGTGATTGGCTGATGCTAGCGTGGAAATATTAGATAGAAATGGATTTCAGGAAGTCGAATTTTACAGGTGGATGAATATAGACGTGTTTTTCTCGAGCTTGGGAAGCGGCTTCCCAGTGGTGTGAGAGAGCTACTCCACTGGGAAGCCGCTTCCCAGTTGGGTGAGAGAGCTACCCCACTGGCTAGTTAGAAATATAGACGTCGACGTGTTAAGTAAAATAGATAAGTTTTAAAATCCCTTTGTTGAAGTTCTCTTTTATCTCTGAACTAAAAACAACCAGCGATCAGCGGTCGAGAGAAGATGAGAGAGGAAGACATCTTCATTATGGAATCACCAAGAGATCCTAGAACGCAAAAGTCAATGCAAAAGACGTGGGAACGCTGGAATTTAACATTTTTAATTTTTTTTCTCAGACATGTGTGAACACGTAGTTTCGCAGATCTCATTCAATATCTCGTCCTTTTCTTTTTATCACCTTCGTATATATCCCACATTTACCCATATATATGAAGAATACATGACATTAGCAAACGAAAGGAAACGATCAAAATATCAAGAATTGATCGAAAAGTGTCAGCAAAATTCTTGGAAGGTCACATATGACTCTGTGGAAGTAGGATGTCGTGGCTTTGCAGGCCAGTAATTATGCAAAGCTTTTAGGAAAATAGGGATAGTGGGATCAGCTAAAGCCAAAGCCGTTAAGAAAATTTCAAATGAAGCTCTGACGGCTTCTAAATGGATATGGCTTAAAGGATCCGAGCAGTGGGGGAATAATTCAATGGAAAACAATCCCCAAAAAGCTAGAGACAAAATCACCCCACAGTATTGATAAGATTATCTGGATTTATATTGCTTGCGAATAAATAGGTTTTTGTAGGTTTTTAGTTAAATTTAGCTCACAAACTCTCGAAAAAAAATTTTTTCTTGTCATGAAACAGAAAATAGTGTAACTTAACATCCGATATTGTTCAGGTACTGGAGCTTAATTTAGAAGTTATCCCTTTCATACGATAATGTTATTATATTTTAATGTAACATAAATTAAAATCAATCTACAAATTAACATTAATAAAATCCATTCATACCATACGCCACAATATCGTCAATTTATTTTAAACGTTATAATTTAGAATTAATACGTCTCTACCATATAAATTGTTAATTTAATTCAAATCAATATTTCATCCATCCCAATATAGTTTAATTTAATATTCCATCCATCCCTCCCGGTACCATTGATATATTTTAACTGTAAATATGTAAAATCAATCCATTTCATACGATAATAAGAACTTTTTAATTAAGTAGTATAAGTTAGTTTTAGAAAGATTACATTTTTTAATTGGTGCGAAGCAAGCAATTTATATAATCCAGTTTGGAAAGAAGAAAAAAGAGAAGGGGAGGAAAAAGAAAATAAAAAATAAAAAATAAAAAAGACGCCCCCATTTTAGTGAACAGTTAAATGTATCGTTAATATTTTAATTGGGCAAGCAATTTTGGACGCTTCCGTTGGTTTTTATATTTTTTATTTTTTTTTTTTATTTAATTTATTTATTTTATTATTTTTTATATATATATATATTTTTTTTTAAGAGCAGAAAGTATAAATTCTGTCATGAGCACTAGCACAATTCTTTACACGGTGGCGACCTGTAGGATAAGATAACAGGTCGGGGGTGGCTGTCGGAGCTGATATGATGAATAAGAACCCCGAAATCAGCGATGAAGACGGCTTTCATCACTGATGACCACCTTTAAGCATTCGAATGTATTTTGCGATATGTATTTTCAAAGTAAAGCAAAATAACAGCGTCTGTTTCTAGCCTTTTTTTACAAAGAAAATTATTGACACTTCTCTCTTAACTTCCTCCTCTCTTTTTCTCTCTATGGGTTTTTTCTTCTCTACCCCTTCGATATCAATATATAACTTCCGTTAAGTTAACCGTTTAAATGTGTCAATATCTGCTAACTCACTCGTGTCTTCTCCCCCACTCACTTTCTCACTTCGTTAATTTACATATGTTTAATACGGCCCGTCAAAAATGTGTAAATTTTCTTTTCATTTTTTGTTTGGAAGTAAAGTCTGATGATCCGCAGTCCTTTTAAAAAGTCCTATATATATATATATATATATATATATATATATATATATATATATATATATGAAGGAATATAGTCTTAAGGTGTGCTATATTTATGGGATAAAGTGCTCAATATCAGATATAGAGCGTGTTAATAGATATAAAAGTGAACATAGAAGTCAACACTTAGAGGCAACAGTCTGTTTCATGCTATATGCAATCGTCAGGCCACGTGTGCTGTTATTTTTCTCGGCAAAATTATTTTGCTTGTTTTTATTTAATTTCATTTTTTGTTTCTTATTTTATTTATTTATTTACTCATCTTTTAATCGGTGTTTTTTCGTCCGATTTTTTGGTTTGATTTTTTAGTCTAACTAATATTTTGGTCATAATGGTTTGCAACTATTAAATAAGTGATATAAACAAATTTTTACTACGTTAATAAAAACACCGATTAAAAGATAAGTAAATAAATAAATAAAATAAGAAACAAAAAATGAAATTAAATAAAAACAAGCAAAATAATTTAACCCAAATAAATAAATAAACGACTTCCGGTAAAATAACCGCCATAATAGACTACCCACAATGCACCACTGACCCGTATATGTATAAATAGCCGAGAAAAATAACAGCACACGTGGCCTGACGATTGCATATAGCATGAAACAGACTGTCGCCTCTAAGTGTTGTTGACTCCTATATTCATATTTATATATATATATATATATATATATATATATATATATATATATATAAAGGATATTTGGGCAGTAACCTTCCTTTTTCAACATTGTTTTATTTAGTTTTTCCAGCATTTTTATTTTTTTTGTTTGGTGGGGGTGCAAAACAGTCCGTATTGTCCATTGCCCCAAGTGTATAGAGACTCAACCCCTCCCCATTCTTAACAGTTTTCTGTTTGCGCTTGATGATTGTTATATGAATTAAATTCAAGTTATACCAAACGTTGATATAAAATGTATATTTATTAGTAGTATAAATATATGTGTGTTTGTGAGTGTGTTTGAGTATATGTATCTTTGTGTGTGTATGTTTGCATCTGTGTGTACGAGTGTGTGTGTGCGTGCGCGTTTGTATGTAATCCCAGAGGTTGTTTTAATGAACATTAGCCAAGAGCTATCACTAGCCTTTGCTAAATTGTTTAACCTGGAAGAGAAATACATCCCAAGTCAGCAGTATACCCTGTTTTCAAGAAAATAAAATCATTACGAGGGCAGTTACCTAAGATATATAAAAGCTCTTTGACTCGGGGGTTGGGACACAAACTCTCCAGCTATGAAATATCTTGAAGAGTTTTATCACTTATCAAGTCTTTTCTAACTGGTAGGTCCATGAAGGGTCGTTGCTAATGGTTATTCATATGAAGCCCTTGAAGATCGATCTCCCAAAATCCCTCCTGAGTCTTGCCTCTTTCTGCTTTATATTGACGATCTGCCTAAAACAAATTCAGATCTCTCTCACATATTTATGCAGATGATACAAAAGTGTGTGATGCACCTCCAAAAATTCAAAGAAAATCATAGCTTGGCAACTGATATCTCCTTTAACCTGGCGGCTCAGATTTTTGTGCGTCCTGGGTAAGACGTTAAATTACACCCACGTCCTGGGTAAGACGTTAAACTACGTTCAGCAGCAAGGCCTCTGATCAGGAGGTTTTGAGGAGAATGGAACCACCTCTTAATTGCTGGTTTTCCCAGGTCCACCTTGACCCGGGGTGGTAGCACCTGTTAGGGTCCCAGCTATGGGAAAATAGTTAACTATTACCAACAATACGTTTTTCAAAAAAAATTATTATCAGCAATATAATTTTGAAAGAAATATATTACCAGAAACAGATTTTTGACAAAAGAAAATATTACCAGCACTAAAAAATTTTGGCATTAAATAACCCATTGAGATTGATATGCCGTAAAATAAAATAAACCAAACCAATCTAAACCAAAGAATACATATTCTATTCATACGAATCTATCCAAAAATGAATACATTGATTCTATTCATACATATTCTATTCATACGAATCTATCCTAAAAATGTTGTCCCCATTAAATAACCCATTGAGGTTGATATGCCGTAAAAAATAAACAAATCTAAACCAAACCAATTCTAAACCAAAAAATGAAATACCCATTGATTGATATGCCGTCAAAATAAAACCAAACCAATCTAAACCAAAGAATCTATCCTAAAAATCCTAAAATGTTGTCGGCATTAAATAACCCATTGAGGTTGATATGCCTTTAAGTAAAATAAACCAAACCAAACGAATCAGATTTTTGTTTTTGTTTACAGTGAGGTTCACCGTTTTTAAGACCCAGAGCTACTTAAACGTTAGGTTTACAGAGTAAAAGTCACAGTTTATGAGGTTATATGGAGAACAACTGTTAACTCTAGACATTAAGAGGTTAAGATTGCAGTGATCGAGAAAAAACCTCTTGCCAGTCGATTCCTCAGAGCAGTGATTCATATTTAGGATAATAATGATCTTGTACAAAAATCCACATCCTCTGTTCCAAGAAATAGGACTCAAGATAAACCTGTCCAAAATAGTAACTGAAATTAATTTTCACCTATGAAGCATATTTCATTGAACGCCATTTGGGCCACAAGTTCACCCCAAACCTCAAATTTATATATATATATATATATATATATATATATATATATATATATATATATATATATATTGTGATGCCAACAAACTCACTATTTATATTATTATATCTATTGTTCTCATCTTTGTTGCCATGTTTATCACAACGTTTCGGTCGTTGTAGGCTCCGACATTCCTCAGGTGGTTGGTATGTCGAATTGAACCCTTTATTTCGCTCACTGGGGTAGACTGTTCTAGTTCCACGTGCCATGTCTAATGGATGTCAGTTATCTCCTGTTAATTCCCCTCTGAAAGTTCTCCACTGACTTAACCAGGTATTGAACTCACACTGTTTGGGTCTTGTCACTGGATCTGTGACGTCACCCCGGCCTCTCTCCGCGCCGTCGCCGTATTATCCTGTCCCGTGACGACCAATGTGACTTGGTATTGGTCGCGGCACCAAATGTGACGTTCTAACCTTTGGCTGATTCGGATGGGAATCTGGTTAGATTCGGTATCAGCTTTGTCGTTCCCAGCTCGCCTCCTACGTCTGGTTACCGAAGTAACTGCTTTGATTTCTAGTCTAACCTACCCACGTTGTGATTTGATCTTAGGTAAACGAAATCAATCAGTCGCCGGGCCGCAATGCAAACCGAGTCCGAGCAAAGGTAACACCACACAAGTATATGTAAAAGAAAATAAAGTAACAACTCGAAAAGTTCAAATGTGTTAGAAAAAGAATAACAAATATTTTTATATCGGGTTGCTGAATACAGGACTGCGTCTTTCTCCCAAACCGCTAATATGGATTCGTGACACTTTGTGTTTGTTAGGCGAGTCTTAACATCTTAAGTTGTTTTTTTAAGAAACTGTTTTTTTTCTTCTGTATCTTCAGGCGATATTCGTTAAACTTGTTTTGGTAGTGTGAGTCTAAGTCGTTCTTCGAAAATAAATTGTTTTTGGTTAGAAGTTGAAGTCGGGATGCGTGGATCTTCAGTCAGCTTCCTGCGAGGCTGTTCTCAGAGCTCAACAGCTTCAACTGCAACTAACTCTCTCTCTCTCTCTCTCTCTCTCTCTCTCTCTCTCTGCAATTCCAACTACTGGCTAACTCGCTGTGACTCTGCTTATATGGACGCCGACCAAAACCGGGTGTGCGCTTGTCGTGGTTTGGGGTTCCTCGATAATTCTAAATCCACAATAAGGATTTTCTTTGTTTTCGGACAGGAAAATTTATCACTTTCCATTTTTGGCAGTCCATTGCTTTTTTGCTTCAGAGCGGTTCTTAAGGGTATCGTCCTCCCAAATTCTTCCTTTATCATATTGGTATCTCACACCTCAGAGGGCGTCAGCAGCTTTCCCTTCTTTCCCATAGTGGTATCTCACACCAATCCCCTCAGAGGCGTCAACAGGCCTTCCCTCCTTTCTCATAGTTTACCTTCGACTACCGCTCACGCCACCATTCAGCCAACGAACGCCCAGCAGCGTGGGTGTGGCTAGACTGGCCTCAGTTTAAAAATTTCGCTCAAAAGAAAAAAGAATTATCTTCCTTTTTCTTTTCTTTTCTTCTTTTTCATTTTCCACCAGACCCCTACGACTCGTAGTGTGGTCCTTAATCTCTATCTTAACTGAATGTCACCTGGACTTTATCAATCGAGATTTCCACCAGCGTCAAGTGTGGGGGGGGTAACTGGACGTATTGCTAATTATTTCTCCCGGTATCAAACTTTTATTATGTTCAGGTCTGGACAATAAAACAGGTGTTTTTCCCAAAACCAAATGATATCGCCGAAGGATAGTTAATGGTTTATTCTTTTCCTTTCTCTTTTCCCTTCCTTTCTTTTTTCTTTGGCGGTGGTCTTCCATTCTTTCTCGGTCAGTGCATTTACCATTATCTCTTAGCATTCTGTTTTGTAGGCCACGACCAATTTGAAATTTTCATTATTGCCATGGGCAGATGGCTATCTTTTATTCGCCGCCTCGTAACATAAATTAATTCGACAGATCTGAGATCTTACGAATCTCCTATCTTCTGCGAAAGAAAAAAAATACCCTTTTCTTTTCGCAAACGAAAACAAAATCTTCACCACTTTTCTTTGTCAAAAAAAAATAACATCGCTCAGTATGTCTTTTCGTGATAGCTTCTTATCGCCTTAATTATTTCTCGTTTTTAATTTTCACGCGACCGCTAAATGTGTCCTTGATAAACATGGCAACAAAGATGTGGACAATAGTCCGAATAATGTCAATAGTGTACATAATACCTCATCTCAGAAATACAGACAGACAACGATTACTCGTTGTCACATTTGTAATGCTCGTTGTAGTAGAGACATTGTAATCGCCGTCAGTCAGTTATGTGCCATATGAGATACACGCTTAGAAGATCATGTATCTTTCGATTCATGCGCAGTTGAATATTACTGGTGTCAGACGCCTTCGATTAATCTCGCACTATTTAGTACTTGCTCAATAATAATCCGTATAGTGATCCAACAAGAGGAATAGTATAGTGAATAGAGTAGAAAATAGAGGTCAGTATAGTAATAGAGGATAGACTAGAAATAGCGATCGTTAATCGTCAGCAACTCCCTACATATATGCGTTTCCTCTATGACCCCGTGGCCTGCTTAATTCAATAATGGGATCGCCTGTGTTTGCACACTGGTGATCTATGTCCAAACTTAAGTGTCGGCAGCGACACTTTATTGCTATATAACAACTTACGATCTATAATCAAAGATGCTGGATCATGGTCGTTTATTTGTACCGTTTCGTTAAATATGTGACTACGCTTGATATACTCCATCTTTACCAGAGCCAGATCCGATCCAAAATGAAGTACTGCTGCCATATCTGAGTTGGAGCTGCCCAGTCCTCACTTCCCAGTCTTTACAGAGTTGAGAAGAGCCTTCCTAGCATTGTTAGTCAAGAATTTTTTTCGACACTAAAACTACGTTCCCACACACAAAACGGCTATTTCCATCGCAAATATTCCGACGGGTGACATTCCTCAGTCCCACCAGCTCTGACATTCACAGTTCAGAACTGCCACGATATACGATATTATACATACATATATATATATATATATATATATATATATATATATATATATATATAGTCATCCATATATAAAACTGTTTCGCTGAATCACAGCTTATCCGTGTGGCTAGACATTGAAACCCGATCGATTTGGCATGTCAGAGATCCTACCCCTAAGCTATCGGTACACACCAGAGAAAGGAAAATTCTAACGTATTATATACGGATGTATACAAACGTCAGCAGCCAGAGTAATTCAGTAATGAAGAGCGATGCGTTAATAGCGGCGGCGGCGGCGGCTACTGTTTTGAAATTAACCTTTTCTCTATAGTGCTCGATCGAATAACAAGAACGTAATATATATATATATATATATATATAGTGTAACCCGGATATAAGAGAGTTGTCGGGACCGGGGAAGAAGTCTCTTATATCCGGGTTTCTCTTATATCCGGGTTTCTCTTATATCCGGGTTTGGTCTATTTTATATACATTAACACAGGCTCTAATTTGGGACTAGAGAAAATCTCTCTTATATCCGGGTTTCTCTTATATCCGGGTCTCTTATATCCGGGTTACACTGTATATATTAGTTTTATAATTTTTCCGATTTTTTGTAAAATAATTGATTTCCTGTATCATAATTCAATGAACATTTAAAAAAATAATGAAGAATGGTTTAATTCAGTTTATTTTTTCAAAAATATCACACACCCAACACGAAATTACCACACCCACTAATAATACAGTGATCAACTTTCTCGATGTGACCTTGGACTTGGTTATTACAAACCATATAGCAAAAATCTATATAAATCTATAGATACGTCAGTAAATAGTCAAACCAGCATAACAAAATTGTAGATAATTTACTGAAATCAATCCAAGTTGGATTAACTACTAACTTCTGAAATAAGGAAATATTTGATAACAATAAAATTAAATATATAAAGGCTTTAGAACTTTGCAATTATAAATTAAATTTAGAGTATTTAGAAAAAAACAAAGCAGGTAAAAATAAAGAGAAACACCGTAAGCATAAAATCATATGGTTTAATCCACCTTTTAATCATAGTGTTCGAACGAATATCGAAAGATTTTTTCTAAATTTAATCCATAAGCAATTTAATCATTCCCAACACTACAAAGATTTTTAACAAAAATAATGTTAAGATCAGCCAGAGCTGAATTAATAACATCGATAAATCTATATCCCAACATAACAATATTATACTAACAAATACATGTCTAACAAAAACCACAAAGTTATTTTTTTTAATAAATACAACTACCGAAAAATATAATCTGTCCATTAAACAGCCAATGTAAAACTGATAATATTGTATACCGAACTAGTAACGATTCCAGTAACGATGTCAAATTTTATTTTGATTCCATTGAAAATCCTTGAAAATTTTGTTTCTAGCATCATCGAATGACTTATAAAATACAGAAACATCACTACTCTTTCTAATCATTTCCGGCGGTTAAAGAATGATGGTAATAACTTATTATCACGTGGGATATTGTAGCTAAAGCCAAATCTTACAATGGGAAAGACGATGGATGTAATTTCTGCCTTGTTGAAAAATTACTTATCTTAAAACATTTAAATAACCCTAACAAGAGAAGTGAATTGATCGCTACATGCAGGCATAAAATAATATCTATTTACGTACGTTGATCGTGATTAATTTTTAATGAAAATTGTGTTCATTTTTTTAAAACAGCCAGTAATATCCCTTTATGCTAAATATAAAAAATGAATATTCATAATTCTAAAGTATTTTTACATATATATATATATATATTTATATATATATATATATAAATCCATATATTTTAAATACCAAATATATATTTTTTAAAATAAAAAAAATAATCCCCGTATAATGTATGATTGCGGCAACATTGGGGTAATCAATTATTTTATTAAAATTTAAATAACGTAACGATCAGTCTATACGCAGCACCTGAAGTTTGCGTTGTGCTTGAAACTCCAAGTCGTGCTACTGGTGAGGGATAATATATATATATATATATATATAGATAGATAGATATATATTAACAGATACTTAATATTACTATTGTATTACATCGAGTACTGTTTTATTAACACCAGTGCTATATGTGCGATACATATATATATATATATATATATATATATATATGTGTGTGTGTGTGTGTGTGTGTGTGTGTGCATACTGTAAAAAATTACTAGAATCTATTAAGCATAAAAGTCTATTAATTCAGACTATTAATCGTATATATGTTTTTCAATTATTTCACCCCAAGCAAGGCGATAATACCACTAAGACACAAGATGCTACAGGGAGGGAAAGAGAATGTGAAAACTTTGGTGAAGAGAAAGAACAATAAAAGAAAATGTTTCGTGAAAACATAAGATGGCGATTGAAGTTGCATTTAAATCTTTGAATACCTTAGTTGGCAGGGAAGCAAAAAACCTGAAGACAGTTCAACAGGCGAGAAGTGCGAGAGAAGAAACTATTAGAATAGAACCTACGGTACGGTTACATGTAACATTTTCAACAGTAAAACGACGAGAGTTAATTGTTAATCTAACAGTACGCTTAAATTTATAGTCGATGTACCAATGAAGGAAGATCATTTCTAGTCTATCATCTATTACTGTTCGGATCGCCGTTTCTAGTCTATCCTCTATACTATATGGATCACCATTTCTCCTCTATCCTCTATTACTATACGGACCGCTATTCTCTATTCTAGTCACTATGATATTTCTCTATTCAGATCACGATACGGGTTACTATTCTGTCGAGTATTATCAAGCAAGTGTGTTATTTGAAGGCGTCTGACACCAGTATTCTTCAATGGCGTTAAAATTGTTGAATCTGCAATTACAAAGACTCTACTACAACGAGCATTACGAAAGTGACAAGCATTATTCCTTAGCATTACAAAAGTCTCAACGAGTGTTCGTTGACATCACAAAAGAAAATGACCCACAAAATTTTTATGTGTTATTAATTACATTATTTACATTATTCAGACTATTGTCCTCATCTTTATTGCCATATTCGCGACCTTTTGAGCGTTGTACGTTCCAGCATTCTTCAGATAATTGAAAGATGGCCGGAGTGTACAACGGCTGAAACGTCGTGAGTATAGCAATAAAGATGAGGACAACAGTCCGAACGATGTAAATGATGTAAGTAATTAGATTACCTAATCTCAGAAATATAGAGAGATATTTTATCTGTTGTTGAAGGCAGAAAATTGCGTTCAAAATATATTTAGTCGAAGCCATAAAATTGTTCAAAATTTCTAGATTTCGGCAGCAAACAACCCTTAGAGTTTGTTGCTAAATAAAATCAACCAAACAACCAACTTAAAAGAACTCATTCGTGGCATTAATCCTTATAAGAGCCTACAATTTCTTAAAGATTTCAAACTGTATTCCAAAATATAACTTCAACAAAACTACAGCATAAAACACATATCACCGCCTCTAGAAATTATGTCCACACAGATATGTATACGCAAAAAAAAGCTGAGTGTCATCTACCATGCATTCAATTGTTGTTGTGGTTTCCTCCCTCTAAAGAGTCTATGTTGGACTCTTCTGCCTACTATAAGATTAGTAGGAGAGAAAGCATTGGGGGAACAGTCGAATAGAACGCTAGGTCAACAGACACACACTCGCTAGTCGTGTAATACTCTTCTGTTGTACTTACTGTTTATCTGCAACACTTATTTTGTTATTCCTTTAACCATTTAGTTGATCAAAACGCTTGTGAAAGCAGAATAATATATATTTTTATTACTCCAAAGCTGCCAATATTTCATTTACTAAGAGAAATTAAACCGATTTTCAAAAATACAATGAAAACTAAAATAACCTTAACAAATAACAGTTTTACTATTTAAAATAATTTTTCTGGTTGTTTAAATAAAAGACTTTATTTTAAAAAGACATGAAATTTCGTCATTAAATGAGCCAATGGGTTGATATACCGTAAACCAAACCAAACCGAGAACGCGCAATGAGTTACTCTCCTGGGTGGTTAGAATCAGCCATGCCGACAGAAGGCAAAAATTTATCTGTTTAAAGACTCAAAGATAACAGCTTATTTTTTGAGGCTTTAAAATTTATAAGCTATTTCTTGCCCCAGTTAGCAACCGATTATAGGTTGAGAGCACCTGTTATTTTTTCCTTTATTGGAACAAAGTGACTTTTATTAAGGTAGGTTTTAATAGTTGATTCATCAGAATAAATAACGAGTTGAACACTGATGACACCTGGGAGGTCGTAAATAAAGATAAAAACAACATAAGTTCAAGAATAGAACACTTTTGGACACCCACATTAATGTGAGTGGATCTAGAAGAGTGGCCGTTCAAAACGGCTTGTTAAGAAAGATTGCATCAAGCCAAATAGTCGGTCAGAAACATCATACCTCTTCATCTTGTGAAGAAGTCTCGTCAAACGCCTTTGAGATATCTAAAGCCACAACCCGAGCCACGCCTTTCTTATCTAAATCTTTGTAGACAAATTCAGTAATAATCATTCGCACATCGGCAAGTGCCTAGAGAAGTGGTTGCCGTGTGAAGTGAGATGCTTAACCAATTTGGAGTTGATCAGAGCATCTAGTAAATTACCAAAAATAAGTAAAAGACTAATGGTCCGATAATTCGATGTGCAACAGACTTCTTAAAGAACTACAAAAGATGATGTACAACATGCTAGAAGACAAGAAACAGCAAGGTATTTCTTGTACTGTTCGCAAACCCCACAGATTATTAGACATTGTATAAGTGAATATAGACATATTTTGAACTATGGGATATTATGTACAGGAGGTTTGATTGAGTAAATAAAGATCATTTTAGCAGATAAACATGTTGTTTTTAACAGTGCAACTAAAATCATTATTGCTAAAAACAAGACACAGAAAGATATTTTCGACAATAGATAATCGAAATATGAATAATATCATGCGAGCAATCTTCAATTCTGCAAAGGTTTGAGTAGCAAAACGATTTTTATGCTCTGTTTATCCAGCCATAGTTAACGGAAATAATTCTGTTTGTTTGGCTTTTTTTATATCAATCGTTTTAATCAATTATACTTTGGATGATGTTTTGAATGTATGGATTACTGGAGGGGCCAAATAATCGGGTGCTATTCGATAAACAGGATAAATAAAAAAAAAAGAAACTGAAAAGCTTCTAAAAATGATTTATTTCCCACGGTGTATGTTTTCAAAATATACTTCTGAGAAACGTTTACTCGTTTGTTTGTCTTTTGTGAAACTCTCCAAACGTAAATCAAATAATTTCGGCTTTCTCATCTTTTGTTCAAAGACAAACCAGGTGAAGATTTGTAGCGGATATTTTCTCAAGATTAACTCAGTCTGCCAGCAGTAAGGCATCAACTGAACATAGATAGATAGATAGATAGATAGATAGATAGATAGATAGATAGATAGATAGATAGATAGATAGATATGAATGTAATTGAAACGATAGATAGATAGATAGATAGATAGATAGATAGATAGATAGATAGATAGATAGATAGATAGATAGATAGATAATTTTACTATTGCTACAAAATTTGATAATTGCAATGAATGGGAAAGTATAACAAACAGATTTTAAATTTATAAGAAAGAAATGAAATGAAAAACAAAAAGAGGACCCACCCCCAAAAACAACGTTTCGCTATCGAAGACAACAAAGGATGGGCATAGCAAATAAAATAGAAAGAAAACAAAAAATCAGATGTCTCTTACATTAAATATATAACCATGAGCTTGTAAGAACAGTACATTAATGATGGTCTCAACAACCTCATTAAATTTTTATGTTTGTCCCTCTAGTGACCTGCGCACAATCCACATATTGTGCAACAGCGAGGATCTTGAGACATAGTGAAAGGAACAGTTGCTGACGTTTTTTTTTTTACCATTGTCCGTCATCTTTTAGCTGAATGATTACAAACATTCTGATACCAACCGTAGCATAAATATTTCCAGAGGGCAACTCACCCGAAGTTAGTATGAGGCACATTGACAGCTGAGAGTTTGTAAAATAATAAAAATGCAGTCTTAAGATATAGTGTATTTATGGGTTAAAGAACACAATTTCAGAGAGTGGGCGTATATATATATACCACCAAAAGATGAAGTGAAGGCAAGGATTATGGTAGCATTCATCGAATTAAACAAGATGACCGCCCAGAAGAGTTGCAGGAGATTCCGATGTTGTCTGGAGGCTATGGTTGAAGTCAATGACGATTTTATTGAATAAATTTACTCTTTAGTATTTCAAGGTATTTTTATGCGATTTTGGTAAATATGCCTGTTAAAATATGTCACTGCTATTTTCATTTTTGCGTAATTTAGACGACAATTTATCCATCAAACCTTGTACATATATATATATATATATATATATATATATATATATATATATATATATATATATATATACAGCCTTGGTCAAAATTATGGAGCACCAATAAAAAATCGAAATTATGATTCAAACTTATATAGTTAAAAGGTTAAGAATAGTGGAGTAAACATTAATAACAACAATCAATATTTGGTATGTCCTCCTTTTGCCTTTAATAACAGCTTTTATTCGTTTTTGCATATTATTGACTAAGTTGTTGCAGGTGATAGGATCTATTTTCTGCCAATCTTCATGAAGTTTGGCCTCTAATTCTTTTTTTGATGAACATTTGTACATTCTCACTTTTTTCCATAAATGGGACCACAAAGTTTCAATGGGATTTAGGTCTGGGGATTGAGGGGGCCACTTCATCACTGTAATCCCTTTTTTCTCAAACCAACCGATTGAAACTTTTGACGTATGGCATGGAGCATTGTCTTGTTGGAAGATTACATCACTTGGAATGTTATTATTAAATATTTTAGTCAAAGAGGTTCGGTAAACCTGGTCCAGCATTTTAGTATAAATTGTGGAGTTCATTCTGCCCTCACATGTGTACAACATTCCAGTGCCTGAAGAAGCCATGCAGCCCTAAACCATTATGCTTCCTCCTCCAAATTTTACAGTTGGAACCACACAATCAGGATGAAATGCCTCTCCTTCCTTACGGCGAACATAAACCGCTCCAGGGGTGCCAAAATTCTGATGAAAAAAAAAGAATTTGTTACAATTTTTGAAATGTTATGGATGTGTATTCACATAAAAATTTCAATTATTACATCCAATGTTTAGGAAATAGAAGCTGTTAACTTACCTCAAAGTTACTTTCGTCAGACCAAACAATTTTGCCCCAATCATCAGGTGTCCAATTTTCATGTTTTTTTGCAAATTCCAGTCGTTTTTTCTTGTTGGCCTGAGACAAGTATGACTTCTTCCTGGCTTTGCATCCTTTTAATCCCACTTCTAATAACCTTCTTCTCACTGTTCGAGCTGATATGTTTTTGTTTGCATCCTCCCTAAGTTCAGCAGCAAGCTCTGAAGAACTTTTCTTCCTATCTGCAAGGGATGCTCTTTTCAAAGATCTGTCTTCCCTGGCGGTTGTAGACTTTTTACAGCCTTGTCCTTTTCTGTTTTTGAAAGACTTTGTTTCCTTGTACCTTTTAATTGTTGTTTGAACCCCCTTCCTTGAACATTCCATCTTCCTGGCAATTTCTACCTGAGAATATCCTTCACCAGATGAAGTAACAATTTGTGCCCTTTTAATCTCTGAAAGCTGCTTCTTTGGAGGCATTTTCAATTAAATATACACTGGTAGGAATCAAATATTACCCGAAAATTACGAAACAACCTTTAGTATGACAATAAATCATTTTGAATATTGGAATGAATTTAGTACGAAACTCAACTAAAGCACTTGAGAGAGGCTTTAAAGCAAAAAAAAATACTACAATCTACTGTTAAATATTTTACATTTGCTCTCAATTGTTCACTACGATTCTTAACCTTGAAATACGTAGGTTTAAACTATTATCTCAAATTTTTTATAGGTGCTCCATAATTTTGGCCATGGCTGTATATATATATATATATATATATATATATATATATATTTATATATATATATATATATATATATTAAGTATTTAAAAACGTTTCACCCCAAGCAAGGCGAGAAGCCAGTAGGACGCAAGGGGTTACAGAAGATTT
>CAHIKZ030005518.1:165000-167500 GCA_903632075.3 Acanthosepion pharaonis | reverse complement strand
GTAATAGTTATTTATTCCAAATTTTCACCAATACAAGGCGCAAGAGCCACTCGTGGTAGATAATTTCTCAATGAAGTGTGTGATATGAACAGAAAAGGAGGTGGAAGGAAGCGAAAATTATGAGGTTAAGAAGAATAAATAACGATTAACACTTGACTTGTAAAGATTAAGATTGTAATGTTCAAGGAAGCATCCTTGTGGCATTTTTTCTACAGTGTAACAGTTCGCTAGAAGTCACTAACTTTGTTGAATAATATCAACCTTACAGATTATCCGGCTTTCTTTTCCCTCTTCGATTTGGGTAGGTGTGTCTTTTCTATGAGGTTCATTCAGGTTACCCAAAATTTTTCGATATTGGGATTAACAGCGAAATTTAGTGCGAACCATTTATATACGTTATGTATCATATACAAGATTGCATATTCCTATCTGTGGCCGTAGAAAATTTTTGTCTCACGTCCAAATTCAACTTCTGGAGTTAAGCTGGAAAAATAACTTTTTTCAATAAAATGCACAACATTATTGAAAACCCTAACAACGGGTTTATCGAATATAAAAAAATGGTTGAATAAAATGTTTCTATTGGCTACTACAAATCAAATTGCACTACTGCAGAATTGGTGATTTGTAAATGCTTGTAATCGTTAAAGTGATGTACAGTCAATCAGCTCGCTGTAAATTTTACGGTTATGCATGTTTCTGTGCATTCGCTCGAGCCACCGAAATGCAGGTGTGTCTCTCATATATGACGTCTGCTTCCCGCTTGAGAAAAATGACCACCAAGCAAAATGCGCGTTGGTTTTATATAAGGAAATATTTTCTGATATCTATGATTAATGACTTCCTCTACCTAGCCAGGCCCCAGAAAATGACAATTCATAATTCCCAATATCATTATCTCCATATTCTTGTAAAATTGACCAGCTGGCCTTCTTATCGGTGAGAAATTCTCCACCAGAAATCCAAAATAATGATAACTACAAAAATTGCAGACGATTGTCGAAGAAAATGTTTCATCTTAATCTTAGGCGGTCTTGCAAATTGGCCATATGTTATTTGCTAGATATCTTTCTTCAAAGATAATTGAATTCTTGTGGCGATCAGCGTAAATAAAGGTCTTGGAGCTTAGCACAAAACAGATGTTTTGTTTCTTTGTCTAAAATAATTTAGATCACTATTTTCTGAGACCATGCACATTCTCTATAGATAGCGTACTGTAAACAAAACGTCCAAATTCTAAGATCTCCAGAACCCAAGCAAATCGGGCAACACATTAATCGTCTTTTCTTATCGGCGGGAACGTTGGGATTCTTGGCTTTGCTTAATTTTACTGAATCATGTCGAGTTAAATCTGGGTTCGATTCTCCTTGGAACTGTTATTAACTTCATTTTATTATTTTAAAATATAAATTTTAATGCGTCTCGTTTTTAATTTTCTCAACTATTCAACCTATTCTCCCAAGAATTTTAACAATTATCATCCAATTAGTAGCCCCTGAAAATCACCTTCCTGTAATTTCACACATTGAAACGTTTAAACAGGGTCAGCGCCCTTTTTCCCTCGTCAGAAAAATTGCCAAGAAAACAGCGATAAAGTAGAAAAGAGATTGTAAAGTGGAAATTAATTTATCTCCCAAAGGGCCGCGTCGATGCTTTTGGACTCTGTCAAATCTGAAAAGAGAGGATTGGGCAGCTCCCGGTTTTGGTCTGATGTGGCTCTTCTAACTATACTTGTTATTAGGTTTGGTGTCCTTTGTTTATAGTTGAGGAGATGTTGTGTGTTGAACAAAAACTAAAAATGTTACTCGAGAAAATAGACAAACAAAAGAGTGTAAGGAATCGAGAATGAAATATTTATTCTATCGCCAACATTTTCGTGTAGAATAAATTTCAATTTTTCTGAAAGAAAGTGCGCACTCTAGGAATGTTTTTAAGAGTGTCTCTGTAAAAAAAAAATGGATCAAGAAAAAGTTGAACTTATTCTGTTAGTGAATTAAAGAGCGAGTGGGGCGCATAGTGCATCTAGGTAAATTGCTCGAAATCAATTGCTCGACAGTAAATTGCTCAAAATCATTTGCTCGAAAAATAATTTCTCGAACTATCAATTGCTCGAAAGGCAGATTGCTCGAAGTAATTTCGAAGCTCGAAACACTATGTAAACTTCACCGTCTCACAATACGTCAACGGAGCTGGATATAAAAGCAGCCACAACACTCAACTTTAGCAGTCAGTCTTCTAAGACTTTCTCTCTTGGCTGGCTCAACACACGGTGGCAAGTTTACTCTCTGTACGTGTGGTTCTCTCTTTCTTCCCATAGCAACCATATTTAATGTCATTAGACTTGTCTTACAGTATTCCCTTAATTGTTAATACTAATTACTGGATTGTCTATTGTTGGTATTGAATTAACCTACAATACTTAAAAATTATTTTCATTAAATAGATGCTCGTATCGTCATCCCTCTATTTGGAAATTTATTGAACTAAAAAGAGAACAAAG
>CAHIKZ030005518.1:82500-160000 GCA_903632075.3 Acanthosepion pharaonis | reverse complement strand
TTCCTGTATATCACCATTGTTGTAGGATTGATGTATTATTTCTGTAATCTTGTTTATGCCGAAATCGTCTAAGGTTGCCCGCATCTCTATTCCAATTACGTCTGGCTCTGTCGCTTTGTTTCTCTTCAATTGGGCCAGTTCAGATTCCACTTCGCTATTTCTGTCTATTGCCGGTCGTTCTCTTTCGTCATTGAACGATATACTCGTTCTATATCTGAAGTATTTTTTCATTCTCTAATATCATCGTTCTGTCCTTGGAGTTTATGCATCCTGTTGATGAGTATGTCTTTTGTTCGGTTAGTTCTCTTATTTTTATGCATATCTCCTTTATCTGTGATACTCATTCTTTATATGTTTGCATATTGTCTAACATGGAATAAAAAGATTCGATTTCTTCTTCCGTACTTTGTACTGTCGGTGCATAGACAATTATAATAGATATATTGAAAGGCTTTCCTTTTAGTTTAACTACAATAATTCTATCAGATAACTGACAGTACCCCGAGACGCATTTCTTGATGTCTTGATCTAGTATCAATCTAACTCCTTTTTCATTTTTCTCTCTGCCTGCATATATAATCCCGCGGTTGTCACTGACAAAATCTCCATTGCTTGAACACCTATAATGGATTACATAGGGAATTGTTAAATTTATACTAATGACCCGAACTATTATGACCCCCTGCTTAATGAGGTGTTGGTCACTAATGTTCTTGTAATCATGTGCTGACTATTATTTGTTTCATTGGCCGTGCATCATTCAACACATATTTCTCCACGTTTGTTGCAGGTTCCTAGTCAGAATTTGCCAGCTATTTCTCCTTCCCTCTTCTTGTCTGTTTTGGCATTCAGGACTCGCATGATATTTATAATTTCTTGTGTTTTACACTGTTCCTTGGCGTTGTCTAACATAGAGTAGAAAGATTCGATTTCTTTTTCCGTTCTTTGTGCCATCGGTGCATACACGATTATAATAGAAATGTTGAAAGGCTTTCCTTTCAGTTTAACTACAAGAATTCTTTCAGATAGATGACAGTATCCCTGAACCCACTTCTTGATGTCTTCATCTAGTATCAATCCAACTCCTTTTTTCGTTTTTCTCTCCGCCTGCATATATAATCCTGCGGTTGTCACTGACAAAATCTTCGTTGTTTGGCCATTTTCTCTCTTGTTAATGTCATGAATTACGAATGCACGCGCTAATATGTATTGCTGATAATCTGATAGTGAGGTTTATCAAATATTTAAAATAGACATGAACTTCTTGGGAAATATAGTGGAGTAGTTTGCCGTTATCTTCTACTTTCTATAAAAAAAAAAGATGAAGCTAAAGAGCTCAGTATACCCCTACTAATTAACCCATAGCTGAGAGAGAAGAGGAAATGGATACATGCCTTTCCCAAGTGCACGTGCCTAATATGTATTGCTGATATTCTGATAGTGAGGATTGTAAAATATTTAATTTATTTAGAAACCACGAGAACATTCCTTCCAACCAGATATTAATATCTGAATACTGATGTGATCATATTGTAATGGCAATAGCAATATTAGCCGTTTCCCTAAAAGGAAACATTTGTCATTTATTGAGCGAGCAGCCAGTATCGCAATTAGTTAAAATTTATAAAACCTTACTCTTAAAACAATTTTTCAGGAAAATAGGTTTTCTTCAGTATCTGTAATCGGTCTTTGCTGCATTTATGCGGGTTTTCCTTCCTAGGCTAATCGTACGGTCATATCATTTTGAAACATCAGTCCCTGTACGTTCACTGAAGTTAAGCAACGTCGAGCCTAGTCAGTACTAAGATAGGTGACTGTTTGGTAATACCAGGTGCTGTAAACTTGGATATGCTAGTGGTGTAATCGATAATTGTTAATCGGAAAACCGAATTCCAATTCTTACGATCTAAAAATATTTTCTTTTTTTTTAAATAATCTGCAAATGGTTGATAAGCCTTAAAAAAGGAATCAACCAATAAATCCTTCCTAACCTTTTGTCTGAAATGGCGTGGAATATCAACATCTTGATTGTGTCATTATTTTCTATTCGAGTTACACGTTCTATCCGTTTTAGTTGTTGCTGCTGTTGGTAGTCCTCAAGTGATATTGATTCTGTTGTTTTGTTGTCTTTGTTTGCGATTCTGTAGCGCCAGTCCACAAGATTCGAAGAAGTATGATCTTTACTTCAGGCTTTACTTGCTCAAAATTATTTTTAACCATTCTCTGCCATCCATAACATACATATGAAAGTTTTGATCTGATGAGGTTATTTAAGAACATGACTCGAGTTTCTCAAGTTGATATTTTGGTTTTGCAGCAATTTGCTGCGTTGTATGAAACTGCCTCTGACGCAACCTATGTTCAATTTCCTTTTCTACGATGCTAAATTTTTTTATAACTGATCTATATGCCGAAGTATTTTACAGTTTTTAGCATTAACTAATTCCACATCCTGAATTTTTATGATGGATTCAAGGAAAGTGCCATCACTGCTTTCGTTCCAGTTCCAGATCAGACTACATGGTGCCCAATAAAAAGAAAAGCCACAAATTTATGATTGTTTTATCTTTCAGGAATAACTGATCTTGAATAACCTTGAATAAATTTCTTGAATATTCATAACCTTGAATGATCATTCCACTCTCGCTTAATTACTTAACTTCGATTGGCTATTTTATGATTGATTAATTGCTGCTCGATCTTCTGACTTTTCATTTAAAGGTTATTTGTAAACAACTTTCGTCTTTCGTTTTGTCCTTCTCGTATGGTTAAACAATTGACTGATTATGAGCGTCAAGTTATTATACGTTTCCAAGAAGAGCATCAGACATGGGAATTGACGAAATATGTAAAAATTAACTTGAATTCTTCACTCACATCAGTCGACACCAGTTTTCAACAATTGTCTCACGTCTTTCGGAATTTAACGCTTTTTTTTTTGTACTGGGCACTCTGTAATTTGTGTAAGTAGGATTTGGGCATTTGAGAAAAGTGAAAATATTATTTAAGCATTTAATATTATAATACCGATATTAAAATCTGGACGCCATTTTATAATGCATAGTTGTAATATTGAGATCTTAGAAAAGAAATTATTTATGTATTATTATCAGAATGTCGACATTACCAACAAACGGTACATGCGCCATATGCATTTGCATTTTGTTTATTTGAAAAGTGAAAAATGTAATTCAATCTGTTAAAATCAGAATACAAACATTAATATTGTATCAGCAGTTGATGTTTTCTTTTTCGTCTTTGTTTTAAAAAACCATGTCCGTTCTGGACAAAGATTATCATAGCTTTCATCAGATTCTTTTTTCTTTCAGTATCTGCCTATATTTCTGAGCTGAGGTGTTATGTACACTTTACATTATTCGGACTATTGTCCTCTTCTTTGTTCTTATATTTATCACAACGTTTCGACCGTTGTACGCTCCGGCCTTCTTCAGGTAGTTGGAATGTCGAACTGAAACCTTTATTTCGCTCGCTGGGGTAGACTGTTCTAGTTCCACGTGCTATGTCTAATGGATGTCAGTTATCAGTTATCTCCTGTCAATTCCCCTCTTCAAGTTCTTCACTGCATTAACCAGGTATTGAACTCACACTCTTTGGGTCCTGTCACTAGATCTAACTACCACATGGCACAGTGGATAAAGGCATAATAATGACTTTATCCACTGTGCCATGTGGAAACAAAGATGAGGACAATAGTCCGAATAATGTAAATAGTGTCTTTTTTTCTTTATCATCTGTAAATAGACATGAACTTCTTGGGAAAGAGAGTGGAATACTTTTGCATTCCCTTCTCCTTTCTATAAAAAAGATGAAGCTATGGAGCCGAGTCTACACTACTAATTAACTTATAGCTGGGAGAGAAGAGGAAATGGATTCATGCCTTTCCCAAGTAAGTAAATGCAAAGACTCTGCCGGAATTTGAAATCGGCTCGCTGATTCCTCTGTCCGCACTGTTAATACTGTATGGTGCTGCTCTTCTTATAATTTCTCATTTGATTTTGGTGGTGATATTTTCTTTTTGGCTACATGCATATTTTGACAGGGTTGTATTGTTTGTGTATTTTTTCTTTCGAATGATATTTTGTGGTTATAATATCTTTCTTTTAAGTTTTTTTTTCTGTGGGGCCTATGTAAATTCTTTCGTCTATGTTAATGTTATTAGTTACAATAGCTTTGTATATTATGTTATTCAGCACCAATTCTCTGTGTTCGTCTTTCAAAAAGTGTGGTTGGTTCACAGAAGCTTTTCATCGCTATAATATATTGAGGCGAGTTGCCAGCCACCCTGTAGAATGAAAAAAAAAATAAACACCTATTAAAGGGCGGAAGAACACTTGACGAATCAACGACCAGCTAACGAGAAGTAGTGTCCCAATAAAATCACCGTGGTGGAGGCAACGGAAAACCACTGCAATATCAAACCGAAGAACATTTATGACTCGATAATATAGTAATACCGACATTAAAAATGTGATGACCTCCTCGGATGTAAGACGGTAACTTAAAAGAGATTAAAATCAATCTATAAATATCAGAATTCCTTCCTTTTCTTTTTTTTCTTTTTTTTTTTTTTTTTTAACTGATAGTTCACCCAAAGGTCCAATGCTCACTTAAGGTAGAGTGTGTTGTAAGGAAAGGGAAATGAAGAATTAAGAAATATATATTATAACGATATGTTGGATAGATATCGGTTGAACTTTGAACTGAAGAGACCAACATTGTTGATGTCAGGGAACATCCTCTCGAATGCCTGTTATACAACAGTTCTAGAGAAGAAACTAAGTGGAACTTGCAACTTATCAAAGGAACACGAAAGGAATGGAGTTGTTTTACCACTGTGAACATAGAATGTTAGGTCGTAGCAATGAGGATCTGACCTGGCGAAACTAAGGGAGGTAATACGTCCGTACATCTGACATAGTAATCATGATAGATGAATGAAAGTTTAACAATCTTTCATCTGTATGATAAGGGTCGCAAGATGGAGATTAATTCTTTACTTACAAAGCAGCATATGTGTTTTGAAATCGATATTTTTAATGGGATTGCCTTTTAGCATACCTGATTATATTTATCACCCAGCCCTGTATCGTTATTCTATTCTAAATCTAATGAAGCCTCTAATGTACACGGAAACTCTCTAATCTATGATGAAGCCTCTAATGTACAGGGGAAACTCTCTAATCTATGATGAAGCCTCTAATATACAGGGGAACTCTCAAATCTATGATGAAGCCTCTAATGTACAGGGGAACTCTCTAATCTATGATGAAGCATCTAATGTACAGGGGAACTCTCTAATCTATGATGAAGCCTCTAATGTACAGGGGTGTGGAATAACACAATATTTCCACCTACATTTTACGCACGCGCGAGTTTTCCTCCCTTCCTTCCACACTTGTGCGTGTTTGCGCGCGCGTGCGCGCCGATTGCACCCCTTCCTCTCAACTTAATCTAGACATAGCAGTAAACAGCCTCTTTTGGCTGGAGTGAGGAAGGTTGCTTACTAGCTACTCCTGATAACGTCTAAATTCAGAATTTGATTTTTTTCCCGCGCGTTTTCCTGACATCACAGACGAACAGCGTTTCCAACTCAGTAGCGGCCTGATCTTCAAGCTAGACGGTTCACTCATATATTCCGTGCCCCTAACCCATACGCGGGTCGGAATATCTTATTCCTAACTAACCAAAATTTCAACATGTCGATATTACTTTTTCCAAGAGTTATCCCCGTCTTGAAGCAACCGCTTGTTGAACCTTTTCTCCGTTTTCAACGAGAAAATGTCGAGTTCCTACGACACCGTCGTCAATATATATTTTTCCAGGACAACTTCTTGTCTGGATGCGAACAACTTTCGAACTTTCCTCTATTCACTACCAGAGTTCTACAACACGGTCGCTCTCACACCATTCCGAGACTCAACCTCGTCTTGATGCAAACAACTCTGAATTCTCCTCAATGAAAGTTGATAATCTGTTCATACACCTTTGAACCTTCTAACTACTTTGAGCCAGTACCAAAGAAATATTACATTACACTCACACAATCAAACTTCACAGTGAGTACTTTTCTTATTTGTGTACACATACACCTTGCGTTTAACAAGTCATTTTTCCAGAAGTTTTTTTCTGATGAAACTTCTCCCGCCTAGCTATCTTGGTTTTCTATTTTGGCGCGGAACACAGACATTCCTTCAGTGACTACTTGTCACGACATTTTTTCATTAATTTCTAAGATCCAGTAACTTCACTGATGGTCTCAACTGACGAGACAACTTACTTGTTTAAATATAATAAAATTTCATTTATGTTTCTCAACCAGACTCATTTTGTCGTTTAATTCCGGCGATCTACTTGTATTGTATTTATGCACTTGTTGAATGACCCCTTTTCCTCACTAAGTTCACTCACTCAATACTTTTACTTTGTTTGTGGATTCTGTAGTCATAAGTAGTGTCTGGCACAAGGCCACTTTGTAATAAACCAGCACTGCACGCTACAGGGTCCGCAACAGGGGAAACTCTCTAATCTATGATGAAGCATCTAATGTACAGGGGAAACTCTCTAATCTATGATGAAGCATCTAATGTACAGGGGAAACTCTCTAATCTATGATGAAGCATCTAATGTACAGGAGAACTTTCTAATGTATGATGAAGCCTCTAATGTACAGGGGAACTCTTTAATCTATGATGAAGCATCTAATGTACAGGAGAACTGTCTAATCTATGATGATGCCTCTAATGTACAGGGAAACTCGCTAATCTATGATGAAATATATAATGTACAGGAGAAACTCTCTAATCTATGATGAAGCCTCTCATGTACAGGGGAACTCTCTAATCTATGATGAAGCAACTAATATACAGGGGAACTCTCTAATCTATGATGAAGCCTCTAATGTACAGGGGAACTCTCAAATCTACGATGAAGCATCTAATGTACAAGGGAATCTCTCTAATCTATGATGAAGCCTCTAATGTACAGGGGAACTCTCTAATCTACGATGAAGCCTCTAATGTACAGGGGAACTCTCTCATCTATGATGAAGCCTCTAATGTACAGGGGAACTCTCTCATCTATGATGAATTATCTGATGTACAGGGGAACTCTCTAATCTATGATGAAGCATATAATGTACAGGGGAAACTCTCTAATCTATGATGAAGCCTCTAATGTACAGGAGAAACTCTCTAATCTATGATGAAGCCTCTAATGTACAGGAGAAACTCTCTAATCTATGATGAAGCCTCTAATGTACAGGAGAAACTCTCTAATCTATGATGAAGCCTCTAATGTACAGGAGAAACTCTCTAATCTATGATGAAGCCTCTAATGTACAGGAGAAACTCTCTAATCTATGATGAAGCCTCTAATATACAGGGGAACTCTCTAATCTATGATGAAGCCTCGAATGTACTGAGGGGAACTCTCTGTTTAAGAAACCAATGATTCTCTAAAGCTTGTAAAAAGCGTAAGTCGAGAACTGGCGACATTGAAGAATTTTGAGGCATCCCAAATAACAGCATTACTAAGCAGTTCTAAGTGAAAACGTGGTGTACTTTTTCCATTTGCAACAATCTATCATTGTGAAATAGATTTTTCCTACCTTATTCATGTCAAAAAAGTTTCCAAACCATCTCGATGCTCAATCCAACATGCGGCAAAAAGGGACCCTGCATTTCAAACATGATAGAGAAGAAGCAAGGACAAAAATCTCATTAAAGATTAAACTGTTTGACATTTTTTTAATATTTTATAAAGGTCTGTGTTAATTAATCATACAAGTTTATTAAATAATTCATGATAACTTGACCTGAAAATTCAAGAATTTTGTTTTATACACTGGGCAGGCGGGATAAAATATCTCAGGGCGATCCTGGATAAGAAAAAAAAATAAGAATCACTGCCTGAAAGCGTTCGACCAATTTCTCAGCGAGATTAACCATAGCCTAATAATATCTGTAAAACGTATTCGTTGTCAAGGGGAATAACTCATACTTTAATACTAAGAGTTATTTCCCTTGATAGAATTTTGTAGGTAATATTTGGTACGATATGTGTGTATTTAGCTGACGGTTAGGTGATTGATATGGGTGTTATCCCGTCTGCCTGTATGATAGTGAATGCTGAACAATCTCCTCACAGATGAAGAAGAAACTTGAGGCAAAAGAAATGGGATTCTACAGAAGGATGCTTTAATACCATGAACCGAACATGTGAGCAATGATGAAGTTTTAGAGAAAAGAAAACAGTTACAAGAAGAGAACTAATACTTAGAATCAGAAAGAAACATTTGACATTTTCAGGACACATAATGAGGAAAGAGGGCTTAGAAAATTTGACATAGACAATAGGGACAGGGGAAAGCAGCGATTAACCTACGTAACAAGTTCCTGTATTAAAAAAAATAGTTATCAGAACAGAGATTAGAAGAGATGGCAAGAAGATGCGTTCAACGTCTATCAATATAATAAATAAAATCGTAAAACTGAGTTCAGTTACCGGCTTAATCTGTTGAATTCAGTTTGCACTAATGACTCACAAATAAGCAATTGGTTAAATTGCCTGGGTAACTGGGATCTGGAGAAGTATCCTAAATTTAAAAATATAGTCTTTCCCAAGACTTCATGGCAATTTGTCCATATTAAACAAAATGAAGCTGTGGAGTGCCACTGTCACCTACTTTCTGAACTGATATGCAATTCCTTCTCGGATATGTAGATAGGTTAGTGAGTTATCAACAGTCAACATATTTTTTTTAAATCACTGAAATGAATACAGATATTATTTTTAACAGCTGAAATCCATTTTTAACTGATAAATAAAAACATCGCAATCACTATGAAATCATCAATCTCCCTTTTTCTTTTCTTTTCTTTTCTTTTTCTTTTTCTCTGTTCGATTTTTCTCCAAGTTGGATGTTTTTGTTTGTTTTTTTTTGTTTGTTTTTTTTTGTTTGTTTTTTTTTGCTTTTTTTTGCTAACGTAATCATTGTTAAAGTTTCGATTAATCTAAAGTAAATACTTCTCTACAAAAACGAATTTTTCCGACGCAGTTTGTTTCATTATATTTTTTCAATCAATTTCACCCCATGTCAATCAGTAAAGCCACTAAGACACAAGGGTGTGGAGGAACAATAAACGGAAACATTACTAATGAGCAAGAAAAAAAGAATAGTAATCAGGAGGTCAAAAGATAGCGATTGACATTGCATTTAAATTTTTGAAGACTAAATTTAACTGGGCATCATGGAGTCGAAAGAGAGTGCCACAATCAAAAAGTGCGAGAAAAGAAACTGTTAGCATAGAACTTATGGTTGCATCTCGCCAACTCAACTATGAATTGGTGAGACCGCATTGCCAATCGAGTACTGCGCTTAAATTCATAAAGTCTAGCTACGATAGCTCATCCGAATAGTTACCATGAAAGTATTTATAGAAAAGGTACAGATAGGCAACTTTACGGCGGTGAGAAAGTGACTGAAGCCGAGATGCCAGGTCAAAACCTATAATATTGCTGATTCTTCTTTGGATTTTATCAAGAATCTCTAGATATAAAGCAGGAGCGCCAGACCATATGTGGTAGCAATATTCTAAACATAGATGAATATAAGACTTATAGAGATGCAAAATAGACTCAAGAAAGAAAAATTGCCTCGTATGTCACAGTGAACAAATTTTCTTAGCAGCTGACCAAGCAATGGATTCAATACAGTCTTTCCATTTAGTGCCAGCCGAGAACATTAGCCCAAGAAAGCACAACGAGTCACTCACCTGTAGCTTAGCACCAGCCATACTGATGGAAGGCAGATAGAGGATCTCTCAGACAATTAATAGAAAGCAGTTTAATTTTGGAGGTGTTAAAATTAACAAGTGTGGTTTCTAATTTTTTTTCCGACCATAGAGGGGATCATCGAGTCAATGCGAACGATAGCTTAACTGCATAGTATGTGAATTTCCAGGGCTAAATACAGTTTTGTATTAAGAATCTTTCCTTCTCCTTGACCGGTTACCACCTAAGGTTATAGATACTAGTTTTTCCTGCTATTTACCCATAACTGGGGTGGAAAGAGAATATATTCATATTTTTCCCAAGGGTATTAGCATGTAAGTGAATGTAATGAACTCTACTGGAATTCAAACTTTGCTCCAGTTTATTCTTTATATATATATATAAACTGTCGGGAAATAAGTTCTCAATGTCTCTTGGGTATGTCCCTTTTCTTTTTCTAGTTTAGTAGTAAGTTAGGGTAAGTAATAATAAGCATGGTTATAATAGTCATGCTCATGTCATCTTTGTATTGAGTTGGAACGACCACAGTAAAGATTGTACTTACTTCATCGGTGGGCGTTCTGCAAAACACACGACCAATAGTCATTGTAAAGTGGAAGAGGAGTTGTTTCTTTCCTTTTGGGAATTAGGGTCATCAAATTGTGCAAATGAACAAAAGCCTTCCACGGTTACTTGATTACTAATATCATGGGAAAATATATTTATTTTTTAATTTGTTTTTATTTATAATTGTTTTATTTATTGATTTGATTTAATTTTCCCATATTACCATATTCTGTGCTAGAGCGTCCCAATCTTCACTTTTCAGCCTTGACAGGCTCTTTTGAACGGCCTTGTAGGTGATGAATTATTTTCCACCCTAAAATCTCTTTCCCACAGATGAAACATTGCAAGCCTCCTGTTATTTTATTGCAATTTGGCGAATGTTTTCTTAATGCCATCAGTTCATAATTTTGCAGCCAAGACTCGATGAAAGATGTTGACAATTCTGAAGGAGGACAATGGAAATTGTTTTGAACCATAAAAAATACACTAGGATAAGTGCATGCGACCCTTAGTGGGGTGCTTTGAAGTGAAGTAAGGCTCCATTGCCTGGAGTAAATATTTGATTGTTTTTTGTTTGTTTGTTTTTTTGTTTTTTGTTTTGTTTTTTGTTGTTATTTTTTTGTTGTTTTTTTTTTAGGTGTATAAATCTTTCTTGCTGGTGCCTGAAGTTTTATTTATATATCATTTATATTTGCATATTTAATTTTATTATTATATATCTATTATTTGTTTAAATTATTTGATCAATTTATTTTATTTATTCATTTTAATTAAATATTTAATTCATTTAATATATTTGTAGTTTATTTTACATATTTTAGCTTATAAATTTATTTTACAATATTTGTTCATTTTTGTTATTTATTTATTCAATTTATTTTATTCATTTATTATTTTTATTTATTTCAGATTTATTATATTAAGTATTACTGGTCATTCATTTTACAAGTATTTAATTTATTTTAGTTTTATACTAAAAAAACAACTGAAATTTACTATTAAAATAAAAAGAATGCTTAATTCCTGCTGGGCGAAATAATCAATTTTCAAGGGAGATAATCCTTTTCAAATAAAGAGTTTTCTCCCTTGTCTAATTTTTTAACTTTGAAATCATATAAATATGGTTTTAATATTTCACATGATTATTATGTAAAGTGCGTTTTGCAAATTTATTAATGACTGAAATGCTATGCAAACAACATATCCAAATCTATGATATCTGCATCTGAATTTATAAACTTGTATCCGAATTTATGAACTTAAATCTACTTTTTTAAAAGACTCATACATTTCAATATATGCATGAAATTTTGAAAGCTTTTATTCTGGATTTTGCCACAACTTCTTAATCACATTATTTAAACCTAAAAGAAAAAAAGGTTTATTTCCATAATGCCGAGACATAAATTGGTGTGGATTTTCTGAAAGAATTGTTTTCATAATTAAATGAAATCTTTGCTAATGAAAGATAGAAAGCTAAAAAAAATATCAGATAGTGGAAATGATACTGCTCTCAGATGTGTTTAAAGTCTTTTGTAGACAAATGGTAAATCATATCAATTTTATTTTTTTTATTTGTACCATCTTACTTCTTTAAATCATGATCTACATTCATATTTATGATTGTTATTGCACACAATATAATTTGGATTTCAGCATGAAATAACCTTGATATGCCACTAAACAAATACAATCTGTTCCACTCTCCTCAAATCTTACCACAGATTTTAATGTTATGGGTTTTTCTTTGTTTTTAAATATCGTACGCGTCTGTGTTCTCTTATAGACTACATTAGTCCAACAGTGTTTCTTTTGTTATTTCGTAAATCTCTTTCTTTGTCTTTGTGTAGCACTCATCTATAGGCAATGATGAAGGATTGTCTTCTTTCAGATTCAAAGGATTGATTCATTTGAAACCATTTTTAAGTATTGTTCAGAGAAAACGTTTGTATATATGATAGTTTAGGCATTTATGAATGAGATATAATATCTATATTAGGAAAGTTAATGACAACGTTGAAAAACATGTTTCAACCTTTAGAACTTCATCAGACATAATTGTTTTTGTTTTTTATATATATAGTTTAACTAATTTCATGTAGATCCTTTTTGTTTATATTTTGAAATTGACTGGATTATATACCCAAACACATTGAAAAAGTTAACATTAAAAGTTTAAAATTTCAGCCTTGCCTCTCCTTCATGCACATGTGTAGTTACATCAACATAACAACTCGTGACATAAAGCTTTTTTTTCCCACTTTGTCATTAAATTCTCCTAATATTGTCCTGGTATATAAAGTTTCAGCCTTGCCTTCCCTTCATGTACATGTGTAGTTACATCAACATAACTTCTGACACAAAGTTTTTTCCCACTTTGTCATTAAATTCTTGCCCTGGTATATAAAATTTTATGAGATTTGATCAAAAGGTATTGGGACTGGTGCTATAGAAAGAAAACTACAACACATATCAATTCGGCATTTAATTTCCTTCAAAGTAGTCCACTTTTGATGCCACAAACTTTATCCACCATTTCCATTAATGGAAATATTCCTGGAACTCCATTTTGGGGACAGTGAACAGCTGCCTCATTGCATTCTCTTAGATTGCCTCGACATTTTGAAATCTTGTTCCTTTCAAGTGGGATTTGATTTTTGGAAAGAGGAAAAAGTCGCAATGGGTAAGATCTGGGGAATGTAGTTGGTCTCGGACTTGAGAAATATTATGCTGCACACGCTGGTTACTGATGGAATTTCTGTGGTCTGGTGAGAAGACCACATTCTACACACTTTCCTCCTAAGGAATGCTATACCCGACAGAGGTGAGCGAGAATGTTATGTCACCCACTGACGTTGAGACCCATTATATTCAACATGTCTAACAACACACCCATCACTTCTTAACTCACTCCCTCGGTTCTGCTCCTTTTCCTTATTAATCCTCAACTAGTTTTATGGAATAATACCAACTTTACGGGTTCTCCGGCTTTCTTTTCCCTCCTCGGTTGATGCCGGTGTGCCATCTTGATAGGGTTGATATGGGTTTCCCCAAAACCTATGATATTGGGATAGACAACGAAGCTTAGTGTGAACCCCTTATATACGTTGTGTACCACAGACCAGATTGCATAATTCCTGCCTGTGTCCGTGATAAAACTTTTGTCTCCGTTCGCCCGGACGCACGTCAAAATTCAGGCTGAAATAAGAACTACGTCAACTACACTGTTGATATCTCTAGAAACAGGTTTATTGAATAAAGATTAAAGCTGGTTGAATAAAATGTCTTTATTATCTTCTTCGAAATTAAGTTCTATACTACAGGGTGGTGATTGTAGAAATTGTAGTCGCAGCCGCTAAAATAATAGCCAGCCAGTCAACCCTTCGTCAATTCTTCTGTCGTGCGTGTGTCTCTGCGTTCATTCAGGCCACCTAAATGTGGGTGTGTGTCTGAAGTCTGTTCCGCACTCGTAAAAGGCCACAGAAAATAACAATTAAAAATGACGAATTTCATTAACACCGTATTCCCGTCAATTAACCATCTGAAAGGATTCGTCGTCAGAAATCCAAAATAATGTTAACTATAAAAATTACAGACGATTATCGATGAAAACGGACAGCTTGATTAGGCGATCTTGTTAATTAACCACACGTCATTTTCTTTGAATTTTTAAAATCTTCCGAGATATGTTTCTATAAATATAATTGGGCGGTCAACCTAAACAAATCCTAATATTGGGGCTTAATACAAAACAGTTGTTTTGTTCTTTTGTCTAAAACAAATTAAATCATTATATTCTGTGACGACACACATTTTCTACAGGCAGCATAATGCAAACAAACGTTCGAATTCTCGTTTTTTAGTTCCCAAAAAATTCAAACAAAATATTAATCGTCTTTTTCTTATCGGCGGGGAGTGGATAGGGATGAGATTTGGGGTTTTGCTCAATTTTACTGAATATTGTATAATTAAATCTGGATTCAATTTTAAAACAAAACAGGTTTCGTTTTTAATTTTCTTCTCGACAATACAATATACTCTCTTGAGAATTTTAATAATTATTATCCGATCAGTAGTCACTTCAAATCACTATCCTGTAATTTTATGCATTTAAATTTCTAAACAGTGCCAATGTCCTGTTACAGTTTTAAGTTAGTGCGCATGCGCGACAAACTTCAATGTCAATCTGTGCCAAACAGTTTCACGTACTTTAGCTCCGTTATGATAGCAATAGTCCTGATACTTTTTGATCAGACTTCGTATATGTCATTTTCGCCAATGCCATCAATATGAAAGTCTAGATCTGTCGAGGCTATTGAAGAACATGAATCGAGTTCTCAGTATAATGTTTTGGCTTTGTAGCATCTTGTAGCAATGTTTTACCCCTACTTCATACTATTCAATGTTCACTTTTCTGATTTCCCCTACTAAATTTGTTATAACTGTTCCATACACCAAACTGTTCTGAAGACCGAAGTTTTTAGAATTTATTAATTCTGATTTTGATTTTTTGTGATGTATTCAGTAAAAATGCCATCATGAATCTTATTCCAATTCCAGATTATAGTTTCTTTTTTAGGAAGGTTTTTTTTTCTGGTATCGTGATTCTTGAAATACTTGGAAGAGAATGCTGATCTTTTGTCAAAGATCATTCTTCTGCCAACAACAAACACCTATATCTTCAACATAGCCACCCGCCATTGTACTTTTTTTTTCGTGTGCACACGTGTTTGAGTTAACACCCCTCTTTTCTTTTGTTTTTTCTTTTTTTTTTTTGTTTTCTTAAACAGTGAAATTAATGTTAACTAACCTAGATTGAAACGCCTATGAAAAATAAAGTGCACCTCACGTGACAAAAACCGAACTTGTACTGCCATTTTTCCATCAGATAAACTACTCTTATATCTGAAGTATGCCCTTACCAATTGGGCGACGGGAGACAATATGAATAAGACAAGTTTCAGTTACCGACTTTAGGAATGCACCACACATTTTGTGACTTTTTCGAATCCGTATCAGCTACCCGATACCCGATAGGTAAATACAGTAATTTTTAGATAGATTTTTTTAATCCGATTTAAATTTTTATTACTGTAAATATTATTTTCAGTGGGTACACGTGTTTTCGTTATTATCCCTGTTTTTTTTGTTTGTTTGTTTTTTTTTCCTTTAACAGTGAAATTAATAAACCTGGCATATATATGTGTGTGTGTCTTTTAGGCATGTCTGATTAATTAAATTACAGACATTATGTCTGCTTATTTTTAACATAATCCGTTCATACTCACGGATAACCTTCCGTTTATTGCGATTAAATGATGTAAGAAATGTGCTATAACTGTGAAAATCGCTTTTATTTTCCATTTCCCAAGTACTTTTGATCCTCTTCTGAGATCATCTTCAGGGGTGTAAGCAGTAATATAAAACTGTGTGTTGCTGCCCATTACTGTATTTTTTTTATTTGCATTTAAATGCAGCGTTAGACAGTGATGCGTCGCGGTTATTAGAACGTAAAAAAATGATCCATTATGGAATTTTTCTTCTATGTTGTAATATCAAGTGAATGCACACATTAAAGCAAGAAAAAACTGTTCTTTTTTATAGACATTTCAGAACATTACTACAGTATTCGTAGCGGATTCTGTTCTATTCTATTAAGTCATAGGTTAATTTTTTTTTATTTTTTAATGTATATTGCTTCGTGTATTTGTAGCTTGAATTTGTTTTATTGGTGTAGCATAGTTGTGTTGTCGATCAATATTTTTTATATTGTGAAAGTGGACAGGAATATTGTTGTAGATCTTTTGCAATGAACGAATATATATATATATATATATATATATATATATGAAGACAGCATACCCAAGATCCCAATGTACAGCCAGTTATCTCAGGGCTACGGGAATGTAGGACGCCCATGGCTAAGATACAAAGACAAGCTGAAGAACAACTTGTCAGTTGTCAATATACCTAACACCCACGAGCGCTTAGCCTTGGAGGGGGTAAAAAGGGGATCAACATGTTTTAGTGGACTCAGCAGTTTTCAATCAGCTTGTCTGCACCGTCTTCAAGAAGTGAGAGCAAGATCAAAAAGTAAGCCAATCTAACAATGATTTCATCCCACAATCCTTACTCTTGCTCCATATGCGGCCTTGTTTGTAAATCACAAGCGGGTTTTAAGTCCCACTTAAGATTATCGCACAAAATTAACTGAATCAATTGAGAAACCGACGGGAGAGTCCATTATATATATATATATATATATATATATATATATATATATATATATATATAAATGGATATTTTAGTAATTTTTATTACTATAAACGTTATTTTTGCAGGGTACACGTGTTCGTGTTGCTATCCTTGTTTTGTTTTATTCTTGTTGTTTTTTTTTTTTTGGGGGGGTCAAATAGTGAAATAAATGTTTCTAGTCATAGGTAGAAAAGACTATCTAAAGAAAATATATCCCTACACGCAAGCCGCTAGTGGCCTGCTGGCAGGCCGCCGATGGTAACGCTAGTGGTCCTCTGGTGGCAACTACAGGCCGGCCACCAGCGGGCCTCTAGCGGTTCACCATTGGTAACATTACCGAGAGGAACACGCCAGAGGCCGCCAGCGGTAAATGCTAGTGGCATGTCACTCAGTGGCAGATTGGTGGCTTGCGTGTAGAGAAAGTCTTTTCAAAGGAAGACTATATATATATATATATATATATATATATATATATATATATATATATATATATAGGGGCAGCAGAAATGCATACTATATTTTAAAGTTTGACAAAAAAATCGAGGTAACTGTTTTTTAAATAATATTTCTTGTTGAAAGAAAGGGCTTCAGTTTTTTATCCATTTGGTTTAAAATGACATCCTCCAAATGGTAGCCTCTATTCGCTATACACTGTTGTAAAGTCTTCCATTATTCGGAAGATCGAGCACTTCTAAGCGCTGAATCTGTGGCCCTGAAATTTTCAACCTACGTTAGTAATTATTTTCTCTCCGGAACATCATTCCAACGCAACAGGAAATAAGCAGGAAAAGCTCTCACAGACTCGCCAAACTGGGTCCAGCCATGATGGTATCTAAAAAAATGTTAAGACATTAGCGTGATGAAGACACTATTGCCACTTGCCTAAGTTCACTAGCATCACACAAGTGACAGTTTAAAATGTGGGAGGTATTTCTGCTGCATCCTGTATATATGATACAAATATAGTTTTAAGGTATGCTGTATTTATGGGTACAAGTTCTCAATGTCAGTGATAGAGCGTATGTAAATATAAAATATAAATATAGCTGGAGAAGATTGATTTAAACATGGAACAGAACTGTCGCTGCTGGGTGTTGACCTCAATGTCCACTGATATATATATATATATGTGTGAGTGTGTGTATGTGTGTGTGTATGTGTGTGTGTGTGTGTGTGTGTGTGTGTGTGTGTGTCACACATTATGAAATGGACAAAATTCGGCAATTATTTTAAGAAAAAAATAACGTAAAAAATGTCTTAAAATAATTGTTGTACTTTGTCCATTTCATGTGAGATGTCATTTGTTTACATTTGGATACGCATCGAGCAGATATGAATGTACGAGAGAAAATCATGGAGAATTGTAGTTTAAAAACAGTAAAATCGACCTTACTAACCGAAGCGCTCCTCTGTGGCTCAATCGGTAAAGCACGTCAGGCTATATGACGCTTCCGTATCGGATACAGGTTCTATATATATTATATGAAAATTTCTCCGACATTCAGGCCGGTAAATGTCGTTAATATTGTATATTATAAAACGGATCATTTACTTAAATATTTTTATCTATAAAAAGAACGTATAAACATGAGAAATGTCTTCTTTTTATTCATATATATATGATAAATTGAAAACAGTTTTTTTACGGCGCGTTTCACCGTAACGACTTCATCGGACTGGGTTTCTTTACGTTGCTCTGACTACACATGCGCACAAACGAGAGACGCTACGAGTTTCAAAATTTAAAAAGAATTTTTTTTTTTTAAATAATTTTTTTCTGCAATCTAAATTCCTCTAGATCCTTTATCTTTTTATCATCTTTGTTAATAAATGTCCCACATTGTTACAATAGAAAATCCGCCTAAAATGATGAAACGTTGTAAAAAACCCGGACGTAGATTTACTGTGGCTGAACTAACGATTAAAACATTTTCTAGACATTTTTGTCTAAGTGAATTATTTTCTCTTTTAATTAGATTGCATTTTTTTATGTCAAAATTATGGTCAGTTTCTTTACCGTGAACAACCAATGCGTTTTTTTGTGTGTTGTATTGTTTAAACGTTCCTTTTTGTGTTCATATAATCTTTTATTTAAACTTCTTGGGGGTTTCTCCAATATATTCTTTAAGATAATCCTTGCGGGTGATGAGTAAATTTCTCCCTCAAATTTTGGTTTGTTGTTTTGTTTTGTATTGATTAAATCTTTTATTGTTTTCGTTGTAGTTGTGACAAATTTTATGTTGAACTAAGATAAATAAGATAAATTCTTTTCTATTGGAGTTGTGATAGAGTTAATGGATAGAACGTTCTCTCATTCTCAGCAAATATTCTGTTATCACAATATGGGATATTTAATAACAAAGATGATGGAAAGAACAAGAAAAAGAATATTGAGATGAATTTGGCTAGTTTACAAATAAAAAAAATTCTTTTTTAATTTTTTTTTCTAAATTTTGAATCTTCTAGCGTTTCTCGTTCGTGTACATGTGAAGTCACAGCAACGTCAACAAATCCAGTTCGATGAAATTCTTACGAATGAAACGCGTCACATTTTTTTTTTCAATTTGTCATAAATCTTTTCTTTCAAATTCTTCTTGATATATAAAAATTATATTTATTATAAATTATATTTATTATATAGATTTATATATCGTTATCCCAGATAGATAGATAGATAGATAGATAGATAGATAGATAGATAGATAGAGTAAAATATAGTTTTAAGGTATGTTATAATTATGGTTACAAGTGCACAACATCAGGGATAGAGTGTATGTACATAAAAATAGGAAAGTCGACACCGCAGTTAGCACCGAGTGGCGACAGTCTGTTTCATGCTTGGACGCAATCTTAAGGCCTGAAGATTACGTCGAAGTTTGAAACAGACTGACACCGGTCAAGGTTGACCACATTGTCCACACTCAGACACACACAGAGACACACACACACACATATATATATATATATATATTTATTAAAGACATTTTTATTCATGTTTAACGTTGTTATTTTATAGATACAAGTATTTAAGCAAATGCTCTGTTTAAGATAAATACTTGTATCTATAAAATAACAACGTTAAACATAAATAAAAATGTCTTTAATAAATAAATTGTCGGACCTTGTCCATTTCTTAACATATATATATATATATATATATATATATATATATATTGCCGGAGTTAACTCCTCCTTCACTCCGTTAACCCTTTCACCAGGGGTCTCTCTTCCCTGGCTATAAATAGCCGCTGACTCTTTGCCTCTATCTCTTCTTTTTCCTCCAGGCCTGTGCACTGACACCTTGAGGTAAACTCTCTTTTTCCTTCAGGATTTCAGCTATCAACCTCGAAATGTAGGCGCTAACAAGGAATAGCGTGGAAACACGCTAAGCACAATATTCACACACGCACGCACATACAGAATATTCACACACACTTCGTCCTTTGAACTATATATTATGTATTTGTTGTGTTTATAAAAAAATATTTATTGTTGAACAAATTCACATTTTCTTCTACTTGATTATTTCTCTTGTTGTTGTCTTTGTTACATTTGATATTGTAAAAATTGTAGAGGGTCAGTTTTTATTTCTATTTATAACCAATACAAATTGGCTGACCCACTTTAATATATATATATATATATATATATATATATATATATATAGGCAAATGCTCTGTTTTATGATAAACAGTTGTTAAATTTTATAGATTAAATGTAAATAAAACATAAATAAAAAATGTTCGTTAATAAATAAATTGTCGAACCTGTCCATCCTAACATATGACGTCATTTGTTTACATTCGATACGCCAGAGCACCATGAAATGTTATGAGATTCAAGGAAGATTGTAGTTTATAAACTAGTCTTCCAAATTCGACCTTTTGTCTGGCGTATAAGGTTCATGGTATGAGTCATGGTTAAGGCATGCCAGCGTATATGGCGGTTCCGTATTTAGGATGCAGGTTTAATTATGTCTATGAACGAATATTTTTTATGAAAATTTCTAAACATTCAGGCCGGTAAATGTTATTTAATACTGTTTATCATAAACAGAGCATTTGCTTAAATACTTGTATCTATAAAAATAACAACGTTAAACATAAATAAAAATGTCTTTAATAAATAAATTGTCGGACCTCGTCCATTTCTTAACATATATATATATATATATATATGTACTAATGTAAAAGAACGAAGAATAAAATTCCACCGTTGAAAAACATTATTTTAAAGCAGGGCTCAATACAAGAGTAAAGCAATAAATATTTATTATACACTGTTACATTAGAACTGGTAAGTAATTACTACAAAACAGTACATTTTGTTTCAACATTTAAATAAAAACGTCTCTTCAGGTAATTAACAATGATGGTAATAAACGATCTTATTTAAAATTGCAATTTATAAAACATCATTTCATTTTCCTTTTTTGGAAAAATTTCCATACATGGTAAAAAAAAAAAGGATTTTTATAAAGAAAAAAGGAAAGAAAATAAGAAATCAACAAAAGGAAAACAAAAACAAAAACAGGAAGATCACGTGGTACACTCCTCCATTCACTCAATTAGTTCAGACTAAATTGGGGCATACATTTTTAAATTAATTGATAAACATTTTCTTACAAATAATTTCAATGTTTCATAAATTGCAATTTTAAATAAGATCGTTTATTACCATCATTGTTAATTACCTGGAGAGACGTTTTATTTAAACGTCGAAACAAAATGTACAATTTTGAAGTAATTATATTTTCTAATGTAACAGCAGTATATATATATATATATATATATATATATATATATATATATATATATATATATATATATTTAAAGATATTTTTGTAGGTACAAAATTTAATGATCGAAATAAAAGTATAAAATTTAATATTACAAGACATATTAAAACAATATTAAATAAAAAAAAAAAAAAAAAAAAAAACAACAAAGGGGGAAGCAACCGGTTTCGCTCCTGCTCGTCGTCAGGCTTCCACAGGAGATTCAATATTAAACAGAGAATGTGCAATGTGAATAGGTGGAAAAAAAAAAAAAATTGCACATTTCTCTGTTTTAATATTGAATCTCCTGTGAAGTTTGACGAGCGGAGCGAAACCGGTTGCTTCCTTTGTTGTTGAGTTTGTTTTTTTTTTTTTTTTTTATTTAATATTGTTTTAATATGTCTTGTAATATTAAATTTTATACTTTTATTTCGATATATATATATATATATATATATATATATATATATATATATATATATATATATATATATTAAAAATTAATTGATTTAAAATATGGTTATTTTCGCTACACAGTTCCAACCATGTTTCAAAAATTCGCTACACAGTTCCAACCATGTTTCAAAAATATATATGTGTGTGTGTGTGTGTGTGTGTGTGTGTGTTGTACGATTACTATTTTTTTTTTACTGAGATTGGGCCGAATGTCTAAATGAGAAAAGGCCACTAAGTTTGAGAAATAACCCTTTTTAAGTTGAAAATTCGCATATTTGAAGTTGGATGACAAAAAAGTTACATCGACATTTTTTTAATCATTTATTTACGTATATTATTTGCGTTTTGGAACTTGAATAGTTTGTTAAAAAGAAATAGTGTACGAAAGAAACTCGAATTGAAAAGTTCTTTCTTGCGTTGTGTCCACTTTCTGTTTGACATACTGGTAAGGGGAGAATGAAACAGTTCGGGGACACTAAAATCAAGCAGGTGCGGAAATTTAAATATCTGTGAAGTGTTCTGACAGAGGACGGTAAGTGCGACGTTGAGATCCGAAGATGTATTGGGATGGCCAAAGACACACTACAAAAGCTAAACAGAGTATTACGAGACAAAAAGATTTCGTTGGTAACAAAGAAAAAGGTACTGAATTGCTACGTGATATCTGTCCTCTTTTACGACAACGAATGTTGGGCGGTCTCCTCAAAGACGACGAAGAGACTCGAGGCAACGGAGGTATGGCTCTAGAGAAGGATGCTAAGGATACCATGAGCCGAACATATGAGCAACGATGAGGTTTTGGAGAGGATGCAAACAAGGAGGAAACCTATACTTAACACCAAGAAGTGGCAGCAGAAATTTCCGGGACACGTAATAAGAAAGGGAGGCTTGGAAAATATGATACTCACAGGGCAAATAGAGGGAAAGAGGAACAAGGAAAAGCAATGTGCGACATACCTAGCGGGTTTAAGCAAGTGGATGGCAGAACAGGATCTGGGAGAAGTAGCTAAATGACAAAACTTATTGAGAACTACAAGGAATAGGAGGAAATGGAGAGCCATGATCACCTACGTCCTGAAGGGACACGGCACATAAAAGAAGTAGTTTTGGATGGCTCCCGACGTAGCAATTCTCTCTAGAAGGACACAGATATATGTATTTCTTTCATTTCTTTTTATTAACTAAAAAACAACTTTATTTGATTTTGCTGTGTTTTAATTGTGGGCAGATATCGTATGTCGAGTCGGAAAAGGATTTCTGTAACGGATTTTTGTTCGTTTCTAATTCACATTGTGTTGAAAATTAGCTTAGCACTTTCTTTTCAAAACGCCTGCGATAGTACATTAAAATTCTCTTAAAAGAAAACATCATTGTAGGGTTGTCACTTAATCCGAACATATGTTGGGGAAACTTCTGGTAGATTTGTACTTCAGCCTGAGGATAATATTTTTTTTTAATTTTATTATACCATTGTAATAATTATAAAATTTAATGAAATTTAAAGGGACTAATAGCCACACGTATGGCGGGTAAGATTATGATTAAACGGAACTATTTTCTATCTTCCCACATTTGGTGTAGGGTTACAACAATAATCATAAGGAAAATACCTCCGCCTGTTAACCTCATTTTTTACGTCTGATTTGGATTGCTCGAGAAGGTATTGACTTATGAATAAAGAGTTCAAATGGTAAAACAATTAACTCCACTTAACAAGAGATTGTAAATTATAAATCAAGCACATTCCATTCAATAGAATTCAGATGGACTTTAATTCAACTCAGCTAACGGCCATATCACGTTGAAATTACGGCCATATCACGTTGAAACATCGATTCTCATACAATCACCGATGTCAAAGGACATCGAGACTGGTTCGTGGCATAGATGGGTAACCGCTTTGGAACACCAGGTTCTGTAAGCGTGGATGTGCAGCCGGTGTAATGGATAATGATTTGGAATTGGAAATCGGTGAGCCGAGTTCCAATTGCTGTCGAATTCGTTATATTTACTTACACGTAAATACTCTTGGGAAATGTATTAATCAACATATACTCCCACCAGCTATGGGTTAAACAGTAGCACTTATACCAGTTAATCATCATTATCTTCAAAGAATTCTTTTTGGCTTTAAATAACTTGCAAAAGGTTGACAAGCCGTAAAAAATAAATCAATCAATAAAATTGAATTAAACTTAGGAGTTTATATACTAACATATGTCGTAATTATATATATTTTCATTCGGAATAGTGTGATCATCTAAGTTATTATGTCCACTGCGACACTATACGACCATATGCACATGTGGCTCTTTTGGGAGGAGACATTTTCATTATGTGTTTTTTTTTATCATCATTAATCGAACTATCCTCTTGGTCCTCCCAGACGTCAAGTGGAGCTCTTATATACAATTTATCTCTAAAGATGCTGGAAAAATGGTCGGTTCCCTGTACCGTCCCAGTAAGTACCTGACTCCTCCTGCTATCCTCTACCTTTACAAGAGCCAGATCTGTCCGAAAATAAATCATTGCTGTCAAACCTTCAATGTCCAGTCTCCACGTTCATGCGAGTTATTAACTATTTTATAATTATTAATAATTATATTAATTATTATTAATTATTAATATTAAATATTATTAATTATTTTAGAAAATTTGCTATTTGAAATAGTTTTAATAATTTTAGATTATTGTTTAGTCTTATTCCTTCGTTATGTGTTTTTAGGTGGCGTAGTAGAAATTTGTTTTCGTGTCTACATTTGGAAATGGGTATTGTGGCGGCTATGCATGTTGTATGTAAAAGAAGTCATAACGCCATTTGTGTGATATTTGCTCTTTCAGCTTGATGAGTTCTTCTGTTTCCACGGCACCAGTTTTGAAAAATGAATCATTCTCACTATTCCCATTATTCGGACTATTGTCGTCATCTTTGTCGCCATGTATATCACAACGTTTCGGCCCTCTTCAGGTGGTTGGAATGTCGAACTAAACCCTTTTTTTCGCTCACTGGGGTAGACTGTTCTAGTTCCACGTGCCATGTCTAATGGATGTCAGTTAGCTCCTCTTAATTCCCCTCTAAAAGTTCTCCACTGCCCTAACTAGGTATTGAACTCACACTCTTTATCCACTGTGCTATGTGTTCCTGGGGACATCTGTGTATGAATTTCTGGGTATTATAAACCTAATGTCTTCAGCAACCATTTTTTACCAATGCTCTTATAGCAATTTTTGCTGTTATTCACTTTAAATATTACCATTTTCTACCAAAAATCGTCTATGTTTTACATATACATAATTCGTTTTGTTTTACAAATATCAGATTTGATATACATCGAAAAACAAAAAAAAAGTCGATGGCACTGCTGAGACATCCCTTATATTATCCAAGGAAAGTTGTTTCAAGTTAATTAATGAATCATTCTCTGGTCTTATTTATAGCTAATAAATTGGCAAGCCAGATAAGTCGTTTGAACTTTTCTTGGTTTATTGAACATTATAGCACTAATTATCTAGTGCGCGCTTTATGGCAGAATTTGTATTGGATTGAAAAAACACGTTAAATTCTCGTCATTTTCCCGTATTTTTCAACTGTAAATGCTTTATTGTTATTATATATATATATATATATATATATATATATATATATATATATATATGTATGTACATGTACATGTGTGTGTATATATATATATATATATATATATATATATATATATATATATATACTGACTCTCCCGTCGAAATTCGACGTATGAGGTTCAAGCAGATCAGTTCCCAGGGAACCGACAGCCCGACAACAGCACATGAGATTTTATTATAGTGGTGAAGGCTTTGCTCAAAACCATTCACTTTTTTGAGGGGCCGAATACAGAAACATGGTGCACTACATGCCACAAGGTCCCCAAACGACGCTCCGCAGATTTTGAATTCAGAGTTGTGCTTCTCATAGACCAGTTGCCATCCAAGGCTATAGAACCCAGTTGGAAGGAGAAGAGGATTCACACCTTTCCCAAGGGTATTAGCACGTAAGTGAATGTAACTGGATTCGACTGGAATTCGAACTCGGCTCTCCGATTCCTCAATCCAAGCCGCTATCCATTACGCTAATGGTCAATAATTTAATTAAAACTAGATTTGATTAAGCGTTTCTCCTTTCTGTGCTTCATCAGATATGTATGTGTATTTGTGCGTATTGATTTATTAAAGTCTACACATAAATACACACACGCACACATTCCATTCTTTAGTTTTTTGATCTGATGGAACCTAGAAAGGCGAAACGCATAATCAAATCTAGTTTTAATGAAACGTTTTTACATTTGTCATATATATATATATATATATATATATATATATATATATATATATATATATATATATTCAAGTGATATGAACTATCCAAACTGAGTCCTTACATAGTCAAATATAAACTGTCATGTCCATAAAAAATAATCATAATGAAGTAATTATAACAATTACAATTATCATTAATTCGCTCATTATAAACCAATGTGAATCGACCCCACTTTTCTTCTATAGGCACACAAATATGTGACATTATCACTATCGTACAAGCAGTGCACACGAAGAGGTCTTTAACACATGCGTCAACGAAAATTTTAGCTCTTTTTCCTTTTTCAGGGCATAATAGTATCTCAACAAATGTTCGAGGCATTTTCTAACTAAATTGTCTGAAGTGAAAGACTGGATACACTTTGCTTATTCTTTATTTTATGATTCTGTCAGATTCCGATCCATACGTGATCTACATTTTATTCAGTATTACTGTTTCTCGTGTTTCTAACACCAAATAAGAACTAGATAATAAATAATAATCGTTTTGTTGTTTCCACGTCTTGCTCTCTCTCATTTTTACTAATATTTTTGTATATATAAATGTTAGGAGATTATAATTATTTACTCAGAGTTATAACATGCCTCCAAAACTAATCTTTAAAATCGACATTAAACTCTTCAGAATCCTTTCAAATCCCAGTCTTTGCAAACTTGATATTATTACTGTCAATTTCCTGATAAAATCATTTTTCAGATTTCTGAAACTGATTTTCTGATCGATCCACAAATGCCGGACTGTTTTTCAGGTTCCAGTTTCTGCTGGACGATTTTTATCGTTAGATTGGCAATAATACCAATTTGTTGTAATCTTCGGGATTTTAAAAGTTTGTAATGGCGATTTTAAGCATGTGAATATGCTTTACTTCAAAAGAGGAAATCAAAGCCTGGCTTGCAGTGACGTAATGAAAAGTAAAGAAACGACAAGAACCATATATATATATATATATATATATATATATATATACACACACACAAACAAATAAAAAAGGATAAATGACAAAGACAATAATGTGTGTAACAAATGAAGTCGGAAACATTTTGGTCTAAAGTATGTGAAGTGAGTGAATATGTGTACGTCCGTGTGGGTGTATCTATTGTTCATGCGTTTCCCAAAAGGGAGCGCGATCTTCCGCGAGAGATTTAAATGTTGTCGTATAAGCGGAAAAGTAAAAAAAAGGGCGAGAAAAGATATCGCCGAGTATTTATAAAGCGGAAAGCGCCCTCTAGTAAAGATTTCGAAAATTAGGAGAATGTAACTCAATAAGGCATTAGCACGAAAGTTATACAATTTCATTATTTTTCTTTGAAGCAAGGGAGCTAATTTACCAATAGTCATATTAGTGGATGCGACAGGTCTATCGTACAAGGTGCCGATTAAAAGTTTCTGGAGAAATGGTCGGTCATTTTTGCTTCTACAGGGACTACATAACATCTTCCATGCTTTCACTTGAAATGAGACAAAACAGACCAAAAATAGAATATTGCTGCCATGTCTGTGCTAAAGCTGCTCAATCTTCCATTTTCAGCCTTAATAGAGTTCAAGATCGTTTACGCGATTTTGTTTAGGATGATATTTTCTACTTTACAATTTCTTTTCCACGGACGTAATATTAAGGACCTATCCGCTATTTAGTTCCTCCAGTTCAGACCTTTACAGGCCGTCCTCTGTCCAGAGAGCCGAATTACGCATATTTCTTCAGTGTTCCAATTGTAAAGGGGCATTTCTTCTCAGAAATCTTTTTTACCCAGATTTGCTACTTTGTGTTGAAGGCTCCCATCTGGATGCTTCCCCGAACACTACAAGTCAGGTATCAGTCACTATCTACCTTCTTTATCCTCATAATCTTCACATCCAACGCATTTCATATTCATAGCAAACACCTCATTCATTAACATTCTATCTTGAATGACTTTTAAGCCTTATATTGTGTGATTAATTCGTTCTTTTCTGATGAGTTCACTTTGCACTTATGTGATTGCAAACTCGACCATGGTGAGGTTTGAACTTGCCTTACATATTCGGAATGCTGACATTCGAAATACTCAGCCAAGGGGCTTACGGACTTGACCGTAAAGATAAATATTTGTGCTATATCGGTTTTTAAAGTATGCGAATCTATTAATTGCTATGTGTTATGAAGAACCTGTTGCGTCAATCTATCAAAATGGAAGGACCGACTGATATGCCTTTGTTTAAAACTCAGTTTTAGTCGAATACTCTTTACAATTATTGATGTTATACCCCCAAGTAACTGTCCAAAGAGACAGATGCTTATTTTTCTGGTTAGGAAAATTCGACAATTATTGGTCTCATTATTCGGACATGTATATTCATTTATACTGTTTGGATCACTACGATTCAGCTAATGCATTGTCTGGGTTGCTTCACCTCCAACTAACATTTTTTTTTAATATCGCTTTCGCAAACTCTTTTTTCTTTGTCATCTGTGAGTTACAATCAAGTATGAAAAATATGGCCCCGAAATTTGAAGGCACATTGAAATAGCAAAAGATGCCTTCCAAAAGCTATACAAAGTATTAGACAATATTATTAAGGAGGAAAAATTCGCTAGAAATAAAGAAAATATTGATTGATTGATTGGTTGATTCATTTTTACGGTTCATCAATAATTTGAGAGTTATTCAAAAGCAGAAAAAAATTTTTAGATTGTAAGAATTTTTTTCGTTGTAGATAATAATGATTTAGTTATACAAGTCTTACTTATTAACACATAACTGGGGGAGAAGAGGTGGATTCATACCTTTCTCAACGGTATTTAGTGCGTACATGAATATAATGAACCCAACTAGAATTGGAACTCGACTCTCCGATTAACAATAATCCATTACCACTCGCACATCCAAGCTTACATTACAGTACCTTGTATTCTCAAGGGGTTACCCATCTATGTACTAACCAGGTTCGATGCTGATTAACGTCGGTAATCGTACTAGAACTTGTCTTTTAACGTGATGTGTCCGTAAAACCACAAAGAAAAGAGTACTGAGCTGTTATGTAATATCAATCCTCCAATAAGGACAGGTTTATTTACAATCGGCACATAACTGTTGATATTTCTGATTCACATAATAAGGAAAGAGGACTTGGAGAATTTAACACTCACATGACATACTGAAGGCGAACAAATGAGTAACCTACCTAAAGAGCTTCTGTAAACGGATGGGAGATTAGGGAATGTGAGGGATACTAACAAAACAACTGTTACTAAGAGCTACAAAGAGTAGGAAGTTTTGGGGAGCCATAATCGCACACGTACTGTAGGTACAGAACACATAAAATATAGAATATTTTAAAGCATGTTGATGCAAGAAAGAATGTTGATCAAAAGATAGCGGATGGGACATGCACAAAAGAAACTCCGAAAACGTGTGATGATCAAAACAACAATGATGGCGAACACAATAATTCGTGGCACATGACAGTTTTTCTGAAAATATCAAGCTTTTGTCTGGTCATTTATTCTTATTCTTTCGTGTCAACTTCATTAAACATCTACTTAACTCAAATGCATATTTGATATGAGAAACGAGACTTAGTTTTCAAGCGAGAGTCATTCTTTCTAGGATTATTTAACTACTTTGTCTGCCGAATAAAAACGAAAGAAATGTCATTTATCTTTTAATGCATATATTCATCACAAAGTGTGATTAAAGAAAAAAACTTTTACAACTTAACGTGATTAACTAAATTTCAGACATTTGCATCTGCGAAATCAATAAGAAAGCGTTCATCACCTGAGGTCAATCAAGCATAGTTTCGGAGCCGAAAAATCCTTACCAGCAACCTATCATGTTTTATCACTACCTTACAATACCACCCGTATGGGCTGGTTTCCCGTCATAATTTAGGATTGGCAGGTTTATTTAGGGGAAGGGTAAAAAACGGGGCAACTCAAGATATGACTTACACATGGGGGACGTCAAAATTAAACAATTGCGGAAATTCAACTCTTTAGCCTTCAACCCTCTTCAACCCTAACCCTAACCCTAATTTCTAACCGTAACCCTAGCCTAATCCTGCTCACCTTCATGGAGTTATTCTTAAGTATGTTGTAGATGTGTGGTTAGGTGGACATGTTCATCCAGACTGGATTGACGCAATCATTATATCTTAATAGAGAAGGGCTGTAAATCTGTATATAGTGATTATCAGGGATCAGCTTGTTAGAAGCTGTTGGTAAAGTATTTATAAAGTTGTTGAACATTCTTCTAAAATACATCTGTCCCTTGATAATCTCTGTAAGTCAATGTGGATTCCGAACAAATTGTGGCACCATGGATGCGATTTTCTCAGCACGTCAGTTGCAGGAAAAATGCATAGAAAATCAAATTCCTCTCTATAAGTATTTCGTTGATCTCACCAGAGCATTCGACACTGCGAATAGGGGGGGGGCTCTTTGGGCCATTCTTGGCAAATTAGGATGACCTTCTGGCTTTGTCCGAATGTTTCGCGATTTACATCGGAACATGAAGGCTACTTTAAATTTCAACGTTATTTTATCGGAAACTTTTGCAATTGATAATGGTGTAAAGCAGGGAGAAATTCCTGCCCTTACCTTGTTCTTCATCTATTTTGCTGTGACACTTTCGTATGCTTTTCCGAATTGTGATGTGGGCGTATACCTGCGTTTTAGAACATCTGAAATGATTTTTGACCGCCGGAGATTCAGCGCAAAATCTAAATGTTTTGATGCTGTAGTCAGAGAGATACATTATGCAGATTTTGCTGACCTGGAGTTTCACAGTAAGGAAGATGTGCAAGCTGTCATGGACATATTCTCTAAGGTATATTCGTCTTTTGGTCTTATTATAAGCTTAAAGAAAACAAACGCCATGTGTACACCATCCCCCCTCTCAGCATTATAGTAAGCCAGATATCTTTGTTAATGGACATAGATTAGAAGTTGTTGATACTTTTGTTTATCTTGGCAGCGTTCTTTCAAGAGACGGCTCACTTGATGCCGAAATAAGTCAATGTTAGAATATCGTGTATGGTCAGATAGAGGTATTTCAGTCAATATTGACGTGCATTTTAACTGCTCGACTATACTCCTAAGAGACATGGATCACTTACCGACGACACATCCAAACTTCGGAATGTTTTCATCAAACGTTCCTTCGGAGGATTCTAGGAATTAAATGGCGATCTTTTGTGCCGGACACAGCAATTTAAGAAAAGGCAAATACGTTTAGTATTAAAAAGATGTTAACACGTAACCTGTTGCGCTGGGCTGGTTACATCATAAGGATGGAGGATGATCGTCTACCAAAACAAACAAGCTGCAAACGTCTTCCACATAAACAAAAAAGCGCTTCAAAGATGTCATTAAAAGCAACCATAAAAATCTTGGGATAAGTAAAAGCAATTGGGAGAAGGAAGCAGGTGACGGATCTAAATGGGGGAAACTTTTTTTATCATGGTTGTAACAGTTTTGAAGAGAAAAGGGTCGAGTATGCAAAAGTGGAACGGGCCTTAAGTAATGTGGATGCTAATCTGCTGCCTCCAGACTCTTAGCATAAATTTAGTTTTTGCTGCAGAATTTGCTTGTCCCAAAGCTGGTTTAACCAGTCACATGACATATCATCGCCACAATAATATAAACCACGTTTCTCAGACAGAATGCTTTCCTTCCGAACCAACTCGCGCTCTGTGTCAATTCTGCGACAAAAATCATCAGCTGGTCTAAAGAGGCACACTAATAGTGTTCATCAAGACAAAATAACCTTCAAAACTCTCATTACACCATTTATTTGTTATTTATGTAAGAAAGCTTGTAAGAGTGCAGCCGGTTTAAGGAGCCACTTGCATGCACATGAACATGGCAATGTACTGTAACTTGCAGTCATTATCATAAATGTGAACTGGCTGTATTTTGTTTCAAATCTTTCTTAACAGGGTGTTATTCCTTTTATCATTTAGCTTTCCTTCTTTTATTTCCATTTTAATTATCTTTTAACTGTAAGTGTTTTACTACTTTAAAATTAAGGATAGATTTTTTTTATAAATTGTTTGCAAATGCGAGTGATTTTTTTACCATATTTTATTCATTTTTTTTTTTATTTATTTTATCATTTTAAGATCCTTTTATACTTACTGATCAAAAAAATCTTCATTTTCAAAGTAAGAAGAGATGGTCATCTTCTGTAAAGAAGTGGCAATCATCATTATACATTCGACATTTGAAGAGTTAGAGGAAATAAATATTATGAAAATATAGTAACGAAAATAAGTTATATATATATATATATATATATATGTTAAGAAATGGACAAGGTCCGACAATAAAATAACAACGTTAAACATAAATAAAAATGTCTTTAATAAATATATATATATATATATATATATATATATATATATATATATATGTATGTATATATGTGTATATATAAATATCCAAACATGCTTCATCGAATAATATAGATATATTATGTCTATTTTTTTTAATCATTTCACCCTAAGCAAGGCAGTAGTGCCACTAGTACGCAGAGGGTTACAGCGAGTGAAAGTGAGAGAAAAGACTGGATATAGGGGAAAGAATAAAAGATGAACTGGATTCAAAATAGATGAGGATTGACATTACAATTTAAATTTTTGAAGATTGCAGTTGTCAGGAAAACAAGTAAACGGAAGGGAGTTCCACTGTCGGGAAGTGCGAAAAAAGAAACTGTTGGAGTAGAAGTGGTAGTTTCAACAGTAAAAGGGTGGGACCTAGATGCCAATCTAGTAGCACACTTAAATTCATGCAATCGGGGCAACAGGGAAAAAAAGCTAGTCAGAGCAAATGCCATAAATATATTTGTAGAAAAGACTGAGAGAAACCATATCACATCTGTGAGAAAGTGACTGAAGTCGAGATGCCAAGACAGGATCAGTTATATTGCAGATCCTCCTTTGGATTTTGTCAAGAATAGCAGGAGCATCAGACCAGATATGGTAACAGTATTCAATGCACGGACGATTGTTAGATTTGTAAAATCGACTCTGACGCGGAAAACCTTCTGGCACGTTAAAGCAACTTAACTTTCCTTGCAGTAGATGCAGCTATTAATTCAATGTAGTCGTTCCACTTCAAGTCAGTTGAAAACGTGAGGCCAAGAAGGTCAGTAAGACGCTCTTCTGGAATCGAGTATCATCCATACTGATGGTGGGCATGGAACTTTCTCTATGGTGGTTAAATGAAAGTAGTTTAGTTTTGGAGGCATTAAAATTTACAAGACATTTCCTACTCCAGTTAACCACTGATTGGAGGTCCTTTTCAACAGCAACAACCAGGTTAACTTTGTCAGCTCTGGTGGATTTACTATTGAGACAGGAGTAAAAGGTAGTGTCATCTGCATAAATGCCTACTTGGGAACTGATAACATCATGAAGATTATTGATCGAGATCAGAAACAGCAAAGGACCTAGGATAGAGACTTGGGGGACACCCGGGTCCGTGTGAAAGGATCATAACGACATTCATTTCACTATTTGATAGGAATGATTGAATTAAATCAAACAATCGTTCTGTAATACCATAACCCTGAAGATTACATAGAAGACCAGCATGCCAAACCCTGTAAAACGCCTTTGAGATATCTAGAGCCACAGCTGAGCTGAGCTGTTATTATGAAGAGCTTGATATTCATATTCAGTGATGGCGGTTAGCACGTCAGCGGTAGACCGGGTAAAAATAGAATCCATATTGTTTTTCAGAGAGTAGATCGTGAGAGGTAAGATGTTTAACCACTTCAGCATTGATTAAAGCCTCGAATACTTTAGGGAAAAACGGTAGTAATAATCCTTTCTAGTTCTCTAATCAGTTTCTTGACGTTAAAGTGGAATTCATCAAGGAAGGCTCCGAAGTTTTTTGTTATTTTTTTTCTACGCAAGTACTGTCGATCATCTTCAGTGGTAAATTACAAAGACGAACTTATTGTAAGAGTGATAAAATCTGCATTTTATTGTGATGGTGATTTTTTAAACATCACGCGTGTGCGCGCACAGTTATAATTATTTTAAAATTTTAAATTTATCCGTTATAGCTATGGAATCTTTGTCAAAACAAACATCCCAATATAAGGGATCTAACCGAAAATTGATAGAAATAAAAAATTAAATTAAATACTCATTAAATGCACTTCAATATGTTGCTGCTGCACTCGTAATAAATTTTGTTGAGTGTCGGATGGTTGCTTTTGATATAGACGGCCTCTCGAATATATATATATATATATATGAGAAGCCACGTATACTTTCTTAATATATATATATATAGAAAAAGTTGCAAATTAAAAAAATAATAATGTTTTTTATGAAAGTATTTATATATTTATATATCTTTGATATTTCAGATTGACCTCAATGTTTATATATATATATATATATATATATATAATATATATATAAATATATATATATATATATAAATATATATATATATAAATATATAAATATATATATATATAAATATATATATAATATATATATATATATATATATATATATATATATAATATATATATATATATATATATATATATATATATATATATATATATATATATATATATATATATATATATATATATATATATATATATATATATATATATATGTGTGTGTTTTGTGTGTGTATGTGTGTGCGGATCGTACCAAATTACCGAACAAGTACAAAATGGCATTCAATAAAATCAATTCATGCTATATCTGTATAATTTAGCTGGTGGGCTGAAGAGACACACTAATATTGAAAACTTAAAACTAATGACACCTAAATGTCTCATGTCTGCCAAACTTCTGTCAAAGGTTTTCGCAGTTTTTCTGTTTCAACAGCCATGCCTGTGCCGGGTATAATTTATGGTCATACATGACATTGTGTTGTCAGCCACCATATATATACATAATTAGCAGAAGTGACTTCACTATATATACATAGAATACAGTTCAAAAGTTTGAAGCCTCCCCTGGTAATTTTTTAAATTGGCCCAAAATATAGTACGTCTGATATTTTATTAGAAATTTTATTATGACAAAAAGAAAAAAAAACATTTTATGTTTAAAATTTGCTCTCGTCAAAATATCCTCCTTTAGGCTTGATTACTGCAGTACTAATTTTTTGCATCGTTGAAAATGTTTCTCAAAGTATATGTTTGGTAATTGATTCCATTCTCTTTTTCTTAGACTCTAAGAGCTCTTTTTTGTTTTATTTCACTCTTCTGTCAAGTTGATCCCATGTTAATTCTTAGTGGGTGGCTTCAAACTTTGGAACTGTAGTATATATATATATATATATATATATATATATATATATATATATATATAGAGAGAGAGAGAGAGAGAGAGAGAGATAATATTAGTGGTAAATATACACATACATATGCAAATATATACATAGGTGCATACACATACATATATATTTAAATAAAAAAAATTCTAAGAGGATAGAATCCAGGTAGAACTCAATGTCCAGGACAGAGTAAGGATATAATAAAAAGGCTTAAACACTAATATTCCATGGTCATAATTTATTCCATTGGAATTGTAAATACGATCCAATTCATCAGACCTACAAATTCAAAAAGAAAACAGAAAAAACAACTCCCGAAATAAAAATAGAATTTAGAGAGAGTGTAAGTATGAGAGTGTGGGACGAATGTTAGAGCTAAGGAGAGGGGTAACAGACGAGAGAAGGTGGGAGATTAAAACTTAACAGAGAGAAGTTTTAGAGAGGTGAGTTGAAGAGGTTTAAGTGAGAGAAATATGAATGATGCCACCACAAAATGTATCCTTTCCGGTTACATCTTTAATGTATTAGACATCCGACAACATTCATATTTCTCTCACTTAAACCGTCTTTGACTCATCTCTCTAATCCTCTCTGTTAAGTTTTAATCTCCCTGTCTTCTTGATTCCTCTTCTTTTATTCTTTTCGCTCATTAATAATGTTTTGGTAAATATAGGTAAACCTGGCCGCAATAAGATGGAGGGTCAAAAGGATTTTTTTCTATTGACACCGCTTTTTTAACTACCTTCACTCTCCGGCAATCTTTCTTCTTTTATGTGCTGTGTCAGTCCAGGGCGTAGGCGATCATGGCTCTCCACTTCCTCCTGTCCTTTGCTGCTTTTAATAAGTTTTTTTTTTTTTTCCACCAGACCTGTTCCGCCATCCATTAGCTCAAGTCCATTAAGTATGTCACATTTGCTTTCCCTTTCCCTCTTTCTCTCTATCTGCCCTGTGAGTATCAGATTTTCCAAAGCCTCCTTTCTCATTACATGTCCAAAAAATTTCAGCTGGCTCTTCCTGATGTTAAATAAATGTTTCCTCTTTGCTTCCATTCTCTCCAAAACCTCGTTGTTGCTCACAATTTTGATCTATAGCATCCTTAGCATCCTTCTGTAGAACTACATTTCTGTTGCTTTAAGTCTGTTTTCATCTTTGAGGAGATTGTCCAGCATTCACTGCCATACAGGAAGACAGGCATCACGTAATAGTTCAGTACTCTTTTCATTGTTTCCGACAAAGATTACCTGTCTTGTAAGGAATGCGTCTTTGGCCATCCCAATATGTCGTCGGATCTCAGTGTCGCAGTTTCTGTCCTCTGTTAGAACACTTCCCAGATATTTAAATTTTTGTACCTATTGTTTTAAAAAGCGATGATTAGAATTGTAATAAAACCTAGACATATGAAAGGGAATTTATACATTTTTATTGTTCTTGAAAATTGACAGCAAAAATAATAATTGTTATGCATTTATTAGATTGTTTATTTACAGTTTACACTCTTTATTTATTATATTATAATATCATATTATATTATATTATTATATTGTTATATTATATTATCATATTATATTATATTATATTGTTATATTGTATTATTATATTATTATATTATATTGTTATATTATATTGTTATATTATATTATAATATTATTATTATATTATATTATTATATCATATCATTATATATTGTTATATTATTATATTATATTATTATACCATATTATTATATTATTATATATTATATTATTATATTATATTACTATATTATATTATTATCATATTATTAGATTATATTATGTTATTATAATATAATATTATATTATATATTGTAATAGTTGGCAAAAAAATCAGTTAATTGCCACTTGATTCAAACTTTATAAAATGGTAAATATAAGGATTTCCTTACAGTTGGTTCAAATATTTTAATAATTTAGTAAATGTTTATAAATCTATGAATAAAAAAATTGTCTTCATAATTATTTCTTTATAATTTGGTAAATGATAAATATTGCGTTGCATTAGTTTTAATTGTATTAGTTTTCAAAATATTGTAAATATAAAATTATTCTTGTAAATAAAAAATAAATAAGGAAACAGTGTTTCCAATTTTTTTTTCTTTTTCTTAATCTTTCACACTCAGTAAACTCTTTATGTTTTAGTGACTTTATTAGCTTTCTTGGAGTGAAATGGCTAAAAAAAAAAAAAAAAAAAAAAAAACAGATTTTATCTCTGAATATAGATTATTTACTTTGTTCAGTCCCACCTACAGAATGAGAAACGGTACACGTGGATAGACTAAAAAAAGAAAAAGACAGATGTTTTTTTTTTACAGAAATCAAGAGTAATTTTACACCCACGGCATAAATAATTTGCCAGCTCAATGGAATTATGGAATCGGAAATGAAGGAAACTATTACCATGATTGAATTTGTAATTGATCCTTAAATATAAATCAATTATGCGTCATAAAAATGTGACAGAACTTTTTACACCCGAATATATTACAGGAATTATACACGTAAGAAAATAGAATATATATATATATATATATATATATATATATATATATATATATATATATAGAGAGAGAGAGAGAGAGAGAGAGAGAGAGAGAGACGGAGAGAGAAAGAGAAAGAGTGAGTGAAAGAGAAAAGAATTTTTATCTATTAATCCGACACATTTTATTACTTAAACATTTTCTTTAGTGGATAACCATATTTGAGTCAACGTTCGTTATTAAAATGTATATTTGTTTATTTATTTTCATCTACAGGCATGAATATTTGAGAAATCTTTTAAAGATTACATATTTTCTTTAATAACATTTCTCCGATAATACAAATGAAGCTGGTAAAGGAAAATAAATAAACGGAACGGTGACTCAAATATGGGTATCCAAAAAAAAAAATAACATTTAAGTAATAATATATATATATATATATATATATATATATATATATATATATATATATTAATTTCTAAATTCTACATGAACAGTCTCTACACCGGGGTTGAATAAGACTAATGTACTTCTCATTGGTTGAAATAGATCTATACCACCCCCACCACATATGAGGTAATTTGGGATTTTGTTGTCCAATTTATATGCTCTGTTATAATAAATACATTGAGCTTTTTGTTGATCAGTTTTATTATTTGATATTACTACGATCCACTTGAATTTATATACCAACGGATTTATTACCTGTAATATATATATATATATATATATATATATATATAAGGATAAAAGGAAAACCTATTTTAGCCGATTTGTTTAGTCCTCTTACAGTCTTTATCTAGGCAAAAGTAAGGATTTTATTTTGCAAAAACTATTTATAAACAAAAGTAAAATTTAGTTATTTCTACAGGATTTATAAATGTTAATTTTTCAGAAATTCTTTTTGTTATGGATATGATGAGAACCAAACATGGGCATAACAGTAATAATTCTGATGCAGGTATAGAAAAAATAAACTGTCACACCTGTTCCTTACAATATATTGGTGAAACATGCAGAAATTTAAAAAAAAAAACTATCTGTAAACAAAAAAGAAGCTTATATCCATAGCAATTTATCAAATGCATTAGTCATACAGAGAAATATGTTCAACCACAATGTAAAGAGTTCTACACTTATTAAATGTGAAGGTAACTTACTCAGACGGAAATGCTAAATTTGAATTTTACCAAAATATAAATCTGCGCCACGGATTTTTGAAAGAAATATATCTTTCCCAAGCTAACATACATGACTAGAAAATAGTTTAAAAAGTTAAAAGAAAACGGCTAAGTTCAAAACCTTCCATTATACCCAATATATAATGCACAAATTAATTTATCAAACAATTTTCTAAAATAAAATATATAATCATTATATTATTTAAAATAAAATGTACAGCAGAAGAAAATTTACTCATTTTATTTATTAGACATTAAAATGCATCACTTATCACCGGCCATACAATGCCTAGACTTTCACAGCCTCAAGAATATTTATGAGCGTTCTAAAATCATTACATTTGCTTTCATAAGGTCAATCAGAGGACGAAACGCGTCGGTAAAGATAAGTTTTCCTTTTGTCTTTATTCGTATTGTCTTTTTACAGATATATTTTGAGTTATATGTGAATTTTTAAACATACAGCAACACAAACACACACACACACACACACACACATATATATATGTATTTATTTGGATTGATATGAGTTTATGACCCTGGATTTCACTACCTTGCGATCGGCAGACAAACTTTTGTCTGACGATCGCAAGGTAGTGAAATCCAGGGTCATAAACTCACATCAATCCAACTGTTAGCTCTATTACAGATATTGAGCGCTTTCCAATAAGTATAGAACATATATAATATATAAATAATATATATAAAAAATTACAAATTATATATATATATATATATATATATATATAAATGTGGTAGATTGTGATTGCGCCTCGCATGAAACAGCCTGTCGCCTCTGAGTGTTGACTTCAATGTTCACTTTTATATTTATTTTTGCATATGCTCTATCTCTGATATGGAGCACTTTATCACATAAATATAGCACACCTTAAAACTACATTTCTTCATATATATATATATATATATATATATATATATATATATATATATATAGAGAGAGAGAGAGAGAGAGAGAGAGTGTTTGCGGGTGTGTTTGTGTGTGAAGGAAGAAAAAGAGACAAAGAGCGAAAGAATGCTCCAATGCGACCAAAATAAAAATGCCTTACGTTAATACCTAGTCTCTACTGTTTTTTTTCGGAGTAGTCTCTTATCCTGGAATTTTCATACTGGCTCACAAAACGCTACTAATCCTAACCAGTATGACCCAAAATCTGTAGTATATGAGTTGCGCGCACTGCCTAATGTCTGTAAAGTTATGGGTAGCACCTTGTATATCCGTGTATATTTTTATTGAGCAAATATATATATATATAGATGATGTAAGGTAATGTATGACCCATTATTCTTTGTACATACATATGAAACTTTATTACTCAGGTTACATATATTTGAAATAAATAAATTAATTAATTAATAAATAAAGTTTACTAAATCTGAGAAATGACTTAGCTAGTTTTGTAGTAAGTTCCATTAATATTACTTAAATAATATTTAAATATAAAAGTTTAAAAATTGTAATTTACATATACTTTGATATGGAAAAATAATTTTACTTACTATGAGTAATTTTCCTTCTGTTATAAAGTAATATAGTCTATTAAAACTAACAATGAAAATATTTTAAAAGTTTAAAGTTTGTAATTTTAAATTTGAAATTAAAATTATAGTTAAATTGAATGAATTCTAACCTAAATTTCTTTTTAATAATACTACACGCACTAAAAAGAATCCAAGAAAAACACCTATAGTAAAATAAAATTAATCTGAAATGCCATAAGATGTAAGCTTTTGAATGACCCATGTCCTTTGTACTTACATGAGAAACATTATATTACTAGGTTTATATATAAAATAAAAGTTTACTAAATCAGTGAAATTAAGTTACCATTTTTGCCGTCATAGTCATCATAAATTTAATAAAAAAAAAAAAATGTAACCTCATATACATACTTAAACTTGAATTAATACATAAAGTTTACTAAATCTGAGAAATAGATAGTTTTGTAGTCTGTGCCATTAATATTACTTAAATAATATCTAAATATAATAGTTTAAAAATTGTAATTTACATATACTTTAATATGGAAAAATAATTTTACTTAATATGAGTAATTATCCTTCTGTTATAAAGTAATATAGTCTATTAAAACTAACAATGAAAATATTTTAAAATTTTAAAGTTGTAATTTTAAAATTGTAATTAAAATTGTAGTTAAATAAAATGAATTCTAACCTGTTCTTTGTACATACATATGAAACTTTATTACTTAGGTTACATATATTTGAAATAAATAAATTAATTAATTAATAAATAAAGTTTACTAAATCTGAGAAATGACTTAGCTAGTTTTGTAGTAAGTGCCATTAATATTACTTAAATAATATTTAAATTTAAAAAAAAAAAAAAATTGTAATTTACATATACTTTGATATGGAAAAATAATTTTACTTACTATGAGTAATTTTCCTTCTGTTATAAAGTAATATAGTCTATTAAAACTAAACAATGAAAATATTTTAAAATTTTAAAATTTTAAAGTTGTAATTTTGTAATTGTAATTAAAATTGTAGTTAAATTGAATGAATTCTAACCTAAATTTCTTTTAGATAATACTACAGGCACTAAAAAGAATCCAAAAAAAAAAAAAAAAAAACACCTATAGTAAAATAAAATTAATATGAAATGCCATAAGATGTAAGCTTTTGAATGACCCATGTCCTTAGTACTTACATGAGAAACATTATATTACTAGGTTTATATATAAAATAAAAGTTTACTAAATCAGTGAAATTAAGTAACCATTTTTGCCGTCATAGTCATAAATTTAAATAAAAAAAAAAAAAAAAATTTACCTCATATACATACTTAAACTTGATGTTAAAATAATCCTACAAAATATAATGGATTCTAATACATTTAACTGTTCTTAAAAAGAATATAGTAAAATAAAAATTAAAAAGGAGAATATTTCAAATCGTAGTTAAATAAAAAGTATTATGAAAAAAACCCCGAAAATCATTAAATTTAAAAAATGACGTTGAAATTTTCTTACCGTTAACAATTTTTTTTTTTTTTTAAATCCAGACGACATCCATTCAACTGATGTTAGGTTTCATTGTAAAATACATCCCTACCCCTTACCAAATTGTAGCTAATAACTGATACAATGATACTGACATAAGGAAAATCTAGACACCCTTGTTCAATTTAAGTAGAATATTCTGTAACCATGGAAACGTGATTTTAGCTGTGTCTTTAAAACCCGGTAATTTTAAAAGTTACTCCAAAATTCGCTTGAAGATGAAATGGAACTAATGCTTTTAATTTAATTGCAAAATTAAATTCTGGGTTTTAGCTTCTATTTTTTTTTTTCACATGGTTGGAACTGTGTAGCGGAAAAAACATATTTTAAATCAATTAATTTATAATATTAATGCTCTGTAAATTTACATTGAGCACTATTTTGTAAAAATAAAAATATCTATAAGAACACCGGATTTTATATCTTACTGTTCTTTCTTTATATATATATATATATATATATATATATACATACATATTTATATTTATTTACACACGCACAAATACATGTATATATATTATTAATCTTATTATTAATTTATTATTGATATTTTTATTCTTCAAAACACACAAACACACGCATATATATATCCACCTTGTCTGTCGTATTCAATGAAATGTGCATGAAAGAAGGATTGCTGCCTAAATACACAAATATATATATATATATATATATATATCTTACCTGGGCTCGATCTAGGCTACAAAATGATTGTGTCATTTTATCTGGGCTCGGTCTACGCTAAAATAATGATTGTGTACTGTACTCTTATCTGGGCTCGATCTAGGCTAAAAAATTGATCGTGTCCTTTTATCTGGGCTTGGTCAAGGCTAAAAATGATTGCGTACTTTTATCTAGGCTACAAACTCTGTGTGGCTTATTATCTGGGTTCAATCGCTTGAAGGTTGAACACTAGCAGCCAAAAACTTTGTGACAAAAACCAGAATAATTGTAATTCTTATCACATTTTAACAATATCTTATATGAGTGTATTTGTTTCGACCTAGTTTCTAGACAAGATTTTTGGCTGGTTGATATTACATGTTGCCTCTTAAGTTATTTCATGTTGAAGCTAGACTTTTCTTTTTATTATATTTGTAGCATTTACTTAGTTCGATAATAGGTAAATATCAGTAGTTTATATTTGAGTCTAAAAGCATTTCCTTAGTTCGGGAATAGGTAAAAATTTGTCGCTTATATTTAAGTCTAGAAGCATTTACTTCATAGGCAGGATTTTGAAGGAGATTCATCGCAGTTCAACAAATGCCGCCAACAATCTAGTATTTAAAGTTTTGATGATAAAAACACAACAACAAATCATCAGTAACTATTGTTCTCTAGACTTACTATTGTTCCTTTATTATACTCTATTGTTACAATAAGTTAAACTAATTTGAAATGCATGTGATTGAATCGTAAAAGAAAATCTGGTTTCGTGTTTTATTTAGTGATTAATTACTATCCACTCTAGACTGTCAAAGCATTTTGATCGGGTGATGGTAATAAACTTTGGTTAGAATGAACGACACACCCCAAACCGATAAAACAATGAGACAAAAATGTATAGCTTTACATTTTGCGGAATTAAATTACCTTCCGTGAAAATTATAGTAAAATTGGCACATTGTTCTTTGGTTTCAGGTCAGGAATTTTAATTTTAGAATTTCACCATATATTGCACCATATGTAAAAAATTAAGACATTCTCCTCCATCACATCCATCAATATTTTACACCGATTCGCTACATCTAGTATCCTCATGTTGGTTGTTAGGGTCACAATGTTTCAGCTATTGTACTCTTCAGCTTTGTTCGGGTATCGGTCATATTTGGTAAGCACATGGAAATTTCAAGAGGAACCCTTTATTAAATGCACAGTGTTAGATAGTTCTCATTCCACTGTGCATACGGGGAGACAATTAACCTTTCCTAATCAATACCTTTTTGCTTCGATTTGTTTGATCCTATCACGTTAAAATCAGAAAAAGTGTGTTGAGATTTCTAGGGTACATAATGAGGAAAGAAGGCTTAGAAAATTTGACACTGACAGGACATATTATAAGCCAATAGGAAAGAAACCTACCTAATGACTTTGTGCAAATAATTCGCAAGACAGTGATTAAGAGAGATAGCGAGAATACAAAATTTACTAAGAGCTACAAAGGACTAGAAATTGTGGTGTGCCATAATCGCCCACGTCCTGAAAGGACACGGCCCATAGAAGAAGACCCCCAACAAGTAATCACCTTGATGATTCAGTAGCGGTATGTAAACCTTCTTGTAAAATACACTGGTGGTCGGTTGTGGACGAACCAACGACTATGGTTTATTACTAAGAGGACAAGGGAGAAAATATAGATAAATCAGGTCACAGGTTACAGAATTGGGAGATGTAGAGACAAATTGAAATAATTTAAATTTTGTTTACGAATGAAGGGATGACAACCGATGAGTGACGTGAGTTTGTCGGGTCACAAATCCATAGTTGCTATTTAGTATGCGTAGAGGCAAGACATGTCTGCACACGCCAATTGCTGATGATAGACCGCTAAGGCGCTAGACGTCATCTCAAGCCTACAGCGGTAGAGAGAACAGAAGAACCGAAATGGAACCTCATAGTACGTAGAATATACCACCAGCCTGACAATTTCCATTTGGGAAGTATTACAAGTAAGACACTCTCACTTCTTTCCTTTCTACTGCTTGTTTTATTCATGTTATAATTTCTCTCTGAGGAACAATTTTTTTTTAAGCGTTTCACCCCAAGCAAGGCGGGAAGCCACTAGCACGCAAGGGGTTACAGAGAGTTGGAGCTGGAGCAAAGAGGAGTGATAGAGCAAAGGATGAAGAGAAGGATAAGGGATAGTGGATTATAGCTATCAGGGAAACAGGAAGAGGGGAGGGAGTTGCACAGGTGAGAGTTGCGAGACATGAAGCTATTGGAGTAGAAGAGACGGCTACATTTAACAGTATTGAACTCACACTCTTTGGGTCCTGTCACTGGATCTAACTCCTTTATCCACTGGAAACATGGCACAGTGAATAAACTTGGAAAGGGAAATTAACAGGAGATAACTGATAACTGACATCCATTAAACATGGCACGTGGAACTAGAACAGTCTACCCCAGTGAGCGAAATAAAGGGTTCGGTTCGACATTCCAGTCACCTGAGGAAGACCGGAGTGTACAATGGCCGAAACGTTGTAATGAATATGGCGATGAAGATGAGGACAATAGTCCGAATAATGTCGATAATGTACATAATACCTCATCTCAGAAATATAGAGATATACTAAAGAAGGCCGGAGCGTATAACGGCCGAAACGTTGTAATAAATATGGCGATAAAGATGAGGACAATAGTCCGAATAATGTACATAATACCTCACCTCAGAAATATAGATAAATACTGAAGGGCCGAAACGTTGTAAAGAATATGGCGACAAAGATGAGGACAATAATCCGAATAATGTAAATAGTGTATACTTTATTTCTTGTTCATCATTTATTAGCCATATATAAAATGCAGGAAAATGTCTCCGTCTTGTTTAAATTAATTCCATTTCCTTTCATCTCTACTAACAATGACAACCAGTCATTTATATGTATTCATTTTGTTTGTCAATTCTTTTAGTCAAACTGGGAGCATCAGTGCAACACTTTACAATATTGCTATTTTGCTTTGTAAGAAATTCTGTCGTCCAGGTTTTTTATACTAAAAATCCGAAGGTCCAAATTCCAAACAATAAAAAAATAATAATAAAGCAAACATGTTTATCTCTGTTAATTAAATCATTTCTGTTTACAAACATATGTACATGAATTTAAAAGAGTCAAAATGATTACAAACAGCCTTTAGTTGAGTTAAAGTCTTTGAGTAGTTGGGACACAGAAAAAAAATTGTAGTTTAGGAAATACTTTTAAATACAGAAGAACCTCGGTTCTTGAAAGTCTCACATGTTGAACAAATCAGTTTTCGAACAGAAAATTCAAAATGAAAATGCCTCGATTATCGAACAAAATATCGGTTCTCGAACAACATAGCCAAACCGAGTTAACCTGAACGGAATCATTTCTGAGTCAACCGCTGTGTTGTATAAATTTGTGTGTTGTGCCGTGCTTTTCTTTTCCAGTTTTATTGTACTCTGACTTTTTTTCTCTATATTGATTCCTAATGGAAAAAAAAGTTTCGGTTTACGAACATTTCGGGTTACGAACGGCATTCAGAGATGAATTAAACTCGTGAAACGAGGTTTCACTGTATATGATCCACAGAAGAAAAAAATGCTTAGTGCGAGAAAAGACTTTCTTGACTGCTTTTGTTGTGCCAGGTGATTCGTTTGAAATCGCCAACACATGTTTCTGTCAACACGCTCTGTGTGGGGAAGAAAAAACTATGTAGCCCCATCTTCTCTTGTGTTAGGCTCGGGAGTCACATATCTGCTCTTTATTTTACAAATGAATACATTTCTATGTAGCAGGAGGCCGAAGGGGTTGGTGGAGAGGGGCTTGTCAAAACTTTATCCTACTCCTAGCTAATCCGAATTACGACCCATTCAAAAAATGACAGTCATCAAATAAACTCCTCCATCTCCATTCAATCCGAATATCTACCAAAATGCTGCATTTTTTGCATGGGATATTATAATACGCACATGATTATAAACATTTCTGAATATATATATATATATATATATATATATATATATATATATATATATAAAAAAAAGACATTTTTTATGTTTAACGTTCTTTTTTATAGATACAAGTATTTAAGTAAATGCTCTGTTTATACTTGTATCTATAAAAAAAGAACGTTAAACATAAAAATGTCTTTAATAAATAAATTGTCGGACTTTGTCCATTTCTTATATATATATATATATATATATATATATATATATATATATATATATATATATTTCAAGTGGATAGAATCCAGGTAGAACTCAGTGTCCAGGACAGAGTAAGAATATAATATAAAAATCAAGCACTAATATCCCATGGTTATAATTTATTACATTGGAATCGTAATCACGATCTAAATCAGCAGACCTACAAATGTAAAAAGCTTTTTGAATTTGTAGGTCTGATTATTTGGATCGGGATTATGATTCCAATGTAATAAATTATAACCATGGAATATTTGTGTCTTTTATATTTTATATATATATATATATATATATATATATATAGTTATGTATTATTTATTAATGTTACAGATTTTTATTACTTAAACGTTATTCTTAATGGATATCTGTATTTGAGTAGATGTTCCATTTATTTATTAAGCAGTATATTTATTTTCGCCTGGATATTCGATAAATCTTATTAGGAAAATATGCAGAATTCGAACCTGCGTTCGCCTAGGGAAAACCGTCAAGATCTGACGAGCTTTGACCTCTCGACTACAGAGTGCCTTGATAAAAATAATGTTTAAATAATAAAAATCTGTCGAATTGATAAATGAATAAAATGAATAAAAATAGAAGATTTCGTCAATTCTTTTCTTAAGAATTAAGACCATTTTTTTTTTTTTTTTTTTTTTTTTTACGATATAACTAACACCTTCCGGTATTTAGCTTTATATAAAAATGTAAAAATTTAGTTACAAAATTTACTGGGAGAGGTTAAACACCAGCTAATTAGTTTAATGCCCCCCCCCCACGAAATTACACAAACATAAAAAAAGACAAAAAATAATTCAATTAACGGTTGTTTATTAATAATTATTAAATGTTGAAAATTATAATAAAATCCTTTATTTTTTTTTTTTTTTTATAAAATTCCTTGATTTTTTGGTAATTTAAAAAAAAAATTATCGTGTATTTTTGTTTTTTGATGTGTCGAAAGTGCATGATTTGAGGTACCTATGAGGGTCATCAGACGTCCTTTATATACTGGACATGTCTCATAAATTTTGTTCCCAGTCCCGTACTGACCTTTTTCAGGGACACTACAATTGTCCTGTATTTTTTTTTTTAGTTCATTTTCAAATTTCGTCATAAAAATATATTTGGTCTATCTTCTTCTTATCACTCTTGGTTGTAACTTTGAGTAATTGTTTCTCAGATTCTCTTGATGAAAATAACCCAAAAATGTGACAAGGACACTAGTGTTGCGAGAAGTTTACAGTACACAAAAATATCTGACGTGTTTTTAAGTTTGCAACTTGTTCAGCTGCTATGGTTGCGACACTGTTACTGTTTTTTGATTGCCGACCGCGTTGCTGTGCTTTCATGGGATCAGACTTTTTTTAGCTTCTTGTATTAAGTCATTTTCAAATGATTTTACTTTAATTTTCCTCAGACTAATTCCTTTATGTTTTTATTTTAACCTATGTCGCTCATTTTATTATATTGGTTTGGTTGCGTAGACATGTATATTTACTTAGTGTTCCATGTTTTAAATTTTCTAATCTGGCAAACATAGGTACCTATATTTTTTTAATTTTATTTTTAATTAGCTTTTAAACCGTGTAATATACACTACGTTCTGTGCTTAATTGTTCTATAGTTCGAAACAACTAAACCGTAAAAAATCCCTAACAATCAAAATGACTGATAAAAGCGAATAAATATTTTCATTTTATCAACCGTTTTTGTTGTTTGTTTGTTTTTGTTTTTTTACGTTTATTGCCAGTTGTTAATTTGCTTCTGTTTTTGTTTTGGTATGTTCATGTGTAGTGTGTTAATAAGTGTCTTACCCAAAAACGGAAATCACATAACAACATATTTAAAATTTCATATGCAGAGAAAATATCAAGCTAGAATTTATTAGCTAGCTTTTATGATCGGCTACATTATGAAAATAGGCGTAAAATGAGAAAACCTGCTTGTAAAATTAGCGCACGCGGTTGAATTAAGGGGAAGTAACTCGTGTTCACCCGAATCCCTAATGTGAACGAACACCCAATGCAATTCGGACAAAAAAGTCTTCTACTTTCGTTTTTTTTGTAGGTAACATAGAAAAAAAGAAATCGGTTAAATTGACTGATCACCCTGGATACGATTTATTTTTCTCATGAATATATATTTTATATTGGTAAATTTGGATGTTAAGGTAAGCAAAAACGTACAACCAAAAGCGTGAAACTTGAATATTTTTCTTACGTAAACATTAATATTAATTAATAGTTTTATTTAATTGTTTACGTAAGAAAAAATATTATTTATTAAAAATGTTTTTACGGTTTGCCATAAATCATAAATGTAAATTAAATAGGTGTACTAAATGCTTAATATTTTTTTTTTATTTTAAATTTTAATAACTTATTTAAGAATGTTAAAAGTTGTTGAGTTGTAACGTGCACCACGCTTTCAAAACTCGTAATTATTCAAAAAAAAAAAAAAAAAAAAAAGATAAAAGCTGTTAAAAAAATGAAAATGATACAATAAATTTCACTTTTCATTCTGAAACCATCGTTACGTGAATTAGATTATTTATTGATAATTAGAAAAACAAAGAAATTACTTTATTTAATAAAGAGATTTGTTGACTAACACTAAACGAAAAAAAAAAAAACTAGAATAAAAACACACATTGTTCGTTTCAAACTTCTTTTCTTTTTAACTTAAGTTTGAAAACTAAAAAACAAACCTTATTTTATCTAATTGTTCCTCAAAAACACTTTAAGGCCGTTGTTGATCATGAGATTATTCTTGATGTTTACGGTGCTTCATTTTTTTCCCCAGTACCCAAAAAAAATTGACAACATTTTTACACATTGCAATTGTTGGTAATACAATTCTCAGAAACAGAGACGACAATGCTAAGTTGAACTGTTCTTCAGCTGTTTTGATTTTCTTGGCAAAAATAAATTTAAATAGCAATCAAAGTTTAATATTTATTCACTTCTGTTTCTCAGCCGTAAAGTAAACAATCAATTCAAATTTTAAAGTTTTTAATTATTTTTTTTTTTTTTAAAAAAAACAAAACAAACAAACATGCTAAGTTTACAGAGTGAATCATTTTTACTGGCAAAATGATGCTGGACTCATTGTCTTTTAGTTTTTTAGCTGTCGTCACGTTGTGTTTAAATGTGTTTTAAGGTCGTATAATTTGTTGTACGTCCATCTCGTACAAAATATAACACAAGAAGATCAAGTTTAGTGGGCGTCCATGCATATATGGACCAAGAGACAAATATTGGTCAAGCTCTGTCGGCATTTTTAGCCTTTTATTTTTGGGGACTCTTCGATCACCATGAAAAAAAGACAAGCCTCAGGGCAGACGTTATTCTGAGGCTCGAACGCAAATTAACCTGCTCCGAGTGTAGTGTATTAAAAAAAAAAAAATAATAAATAATCTGAACATTGATTTTGCAAGCTTTGTGGGTGCAGTGTAAAAAAATAAATAAAAATAATTAGACACCAAGAAATAAAAAATAAAATCTTGGGGTGGGATTCTAGGTTCATTTCTCCTGATTCTCTCATAAAATGATTTTTTTGTACTGTATATACTCGTGTATAAGCCGACTTCACGACACTTGAATTTTTTTTTTTTTTGTTAAAAACCTGTTTTTTTTTTTGTTTTTTTTCATATAGATAGCTAGTCACTTTTTGTTTTGTATATCAATGCAAACCTAGCCTCTACTAAAAAGGCCTATCGTCGTCAAATATATTGCAATTGCAATAATACTGGACATCATCCTGGACATACTGTTTTATTCATTCTTTTTTGTACAAAACTACTCCCGCTCAGAAAAACTAATTATACAAAAATTTATTGATGCTGTTTTTTTGTTCATCTTTAACCTCTTCAAAAAAATTATAATGCTAATGAACCCCTTTATTATTTGCGTAAAAAAACATCAACATAAAAACTCGAAATTATTGTATAACTAGTAAAAAAAAAAAATATAAACATTTTATTTTTATTTTACAAATTTTTTAGACTGTGTGTAATGTACTTCTTTTTGGGAAAGTGACGATGTCACTACTTTTTTTTTCGCCTTTCTAAGAAATTAGTGTTTCGAAAGAAAAAAAAAACAAAGTTATTTTGAAAATTTAAAATTAATAATTTTAGGAAAATACAACATCAATAGCCTTGTCATAGATTTAAGACAAAATCTATAGTTTTACTTTTGTTTCTTTTCTTTTTCTTTTTTTTAATTACATTTTCCCAGTAAAATGCGAGGGCACTTAAGTGCCTAGCCATGACACTAATAAATTGACTAATAAATCAACTTATTAATATTACTTATCACATTCTTTTTTCTTTTCTTTGGCAATGCTAAATAAAACAATTTGAATACTTGCTTGAATTCTATCATCACCAATTAAACTCGTCATATTCTGATATTTTTTTTCCTTTCTTTTTAGCGTTTTCCTTGCTTATTTGTGGATTTTTGAATATAAAAGTAAAAGTAGTCAACAACAACTGAAACTTTACAAAGAATGAAGAAAGAAAACCACGAAACTATGTAAGTAGGTAAAAGTGAGAGCAAAATGAAAACGGAAAAAGAGAAGGGAAGCCACTAACAAAGAAAGAGGAGGAGAAGAAAAAGAATTCATAAGAGGAGGAGGAGGAAGAAGAGGAAGATGAAAGCTTTTGAAATAAATACTAAAAGAAAAGAGAAACAGTGTGGATAAAATTAGTTTCTTTGTTCCGGTCGGCTGTCAGTCGCAACTTGTAGACTTGGGTGACCAACTCTTTTCATAAATAGGCCCGTGACATTCTGATAAAAAAAAAAAAAGAGTGTTACGACTTGTTTAAAAAAAAACACCCTTCTCATTTGAAAAAACACCATCTCCACTACGACACCAAAAAAGGATTTTCTTAAAATCAAAATATGAATAATTATTTTCAATTGAATGATCGAATGAAATAAGAAGAATTACTTCAATTTTTAGGAAAAAAAAAAAAAAAGGGAAAAAAGCTTGCTCCAAAAAGAAGGCAGGAACATCAGTCTATTTAATATTTTTATTTTTTCCCACATAAAAATAATTTTGGTTGGTTTATTTGTATTATTTTTTTAAATTTGAAGTTAGTTTTACATTACTAATTATTTTTATTTCTTATCGAAAAATCATTATTAGTAACAATTTCAGATCGACGCCAGGAATTCCTCAAAAAATAAACTTTTGATACGGAATAAAAAAAAAAATGTTTTCTGCAGCTGTTAACCATTTAGTCAAAGAATTTGGTCGGGATACTTTGACACCGACACCAAGTTTAAATAAAGCTGATGACATTCAACTCTTCAACTTGGTCATCAAACATAAAAAACATTTTTTCTGGCAATCCAAGTGTCAACTGGAACCCTTATCTCTACCCCTAAGTGCTGTCCTCAAGCAAAATGTTGGAGATACCCAAATACCGCTAGTGGCCTTTAACTCCCTAGCCAGAAAGAGAGATCTTGGACAGTACAGTTTCCAACTGTCGACTAATATGAAAGGGAAACTGGCAGTGGAACTTCTGCGAGATGACATTGCTGATTTAAATAGTGGTGACACCATCAAATGTGATGCTAACTTCTCCAAACTGGAAAAACTTTATGTATCAGAATATGAACTTGGCGAAGCTCTGGAAAATCAGTAAGTAAAATTTCAAACCATATACCTATTCTAAAATAATTATAAATGATCGGAAAATAAAGAGCTGTGAACGATTCATCATTGTTAATATTTTAGTGATTTCTTTACATCATCTTCAAATTCAAATATGAACAAAATCGTCTTTCTGTCTGAATATTTCAAATGAGGAGTAATCATTATTTACATTCAAACTCATAACATTAGTATCTGTCTATATTTCTGAGATGAGGTTTTATGTACACTATTAACATTACTTGGACTATTGTCCTCATCTTCGTTGCCGTATTACCATGTTTCAGCCGTTGTACATTCCGGCCTTCTTCAGGTGGTTGGAATGTCAAACTGAATCCTTTATTTCGCTCGCTGGGGTAGACTGTTCTAGTTCCATGTGCCATGTCTAATGGATGTCAGTTATCAGTTATCTCCTGTTAATTCCCCTCTCCAAGTTCTTCACTGCCTTAACCAGGTATTGAACTCACACTCTTTGGGTCCTGTTACTGGATCTAACTAACGCCTTTATCCACTGTGCCATGTGTCCTCGAGAATTAACAGGAGATAACTGACAACTGACATCCATTAGACATGGCACGTGGAAGAACGAGAACAGTCTACCCCAGTGAGCGAAATAAAGGGTTCAGTTTGACATTCCAACCATCTGAAGAAGGCCGGAGCGTACAACGGCTGAAACATTGTAATAAATATGGCGACAAAGATGAGGACAATGGTCTGAATAATGTAAATAGTGCTGATAACATTACTATAACAACATTTTGTTTATTGTGCTCTCAGGCCTTCTTTTGGTGTCTGCCGATCAGAGTAACCTTCAGATAATTTCAAAATAAACCTTTTATTTAATCTACAATGGAACAAGAACAATCTGTTACATAAAGGTTTCAGTTTGAAATTTCCAGAAGATAACCTGGATGATGCCTAAAGAAGGCAGAAGAATACAATGGGCAAAACTTAGATTGTAACATTGTTAATTTGACTGTAAATAATGGAAATTAAATCATTTTTTAATCCATGTTTTTAAATCGAATAATACAAACTCATCTGAAATTTGTTTTTCAATATTACTTTCACATTTTTTTTTTTATTGTTTTTTTTTTGAAACTGGAGAAAATGTATACAAAATATTTTTTTGAAGCATGTGAGTATTATTTAGTAAAAGGGATTATTTTGTAACAATTACTGGGGCTTTTTCATTTCTTTCTACAAGTGATATAGGCCAGGTCAGGGCTTACACTTTATTGGTATCATGAAATCCAATCTGTTACATATTACTTGGAGAGGAGATAAGTGCCACCAAGTAATTCCTATTACACTTAGAAATGCCATGAAAGGCAATTATCAGACCCCTCTGTTTCCCATCTTCCCCAAGAGTCATTTTCTCCCCAACCTTGTTAAAATGATGTGAACTGATTTTAGTGTGGAAGATCTCACTTGTGGCACCCTGGACTTAAAATCCCCCTGCATCATTTTTCACTCTGGTAATGGGCCTGATAATTATTCAACATAGCACCCCAACAATCTTATCGGTCATGGGTTGAGATGAAATGAATTTATTTTTGAGCATCATGCCTTTTTCGCCACCTCAGTCAGTTGGTTAAGTGCCATACATGATACATGCTTGAGTGATAATGTCTCTTTCAATTCATGACTGACTAGCAAAAGATTTTTGTGCAACAAGTTTACATTTCTTTAGAGTGGTTGCCAACCAAAGCTATAGAACCCAGTCTGATCTGCAATTTAACCCATAGCTGATGGGGAGAAGAAATGGATTTATAGTTTTTCCAAGGGGATTTGTGTGTAAATGAATGTAACAAACCTGACTGGAATTCAAACTTAGTTTTGATTTCTCATTCTGGGCCAACACCCATTACACCACAATGGACATCTACTGCCCCCCCCAATAAATAAAAACTGATTGATTATTCTAAAAAGTTAAAATGCTGCTATTTTAAACTAAATCAACCTTTATAGTTTAAAAACTTAACCCTGCCTTATATTTTTTTTTTTTTTTTAACTAAATCAAGAATTTTGGTATACAAAAAAAAAATTCCACAAAAATTATGAGATTGGGTAAAGTTTTTACACTATAACCATTGATTTAGTTTAAAATAAAAGCATTTATACTTACAGTATTTTAACTTTTGAAAACAAGGACTTTTTATTTAATGAGTTTCAGTCCATCTCACATTTTGAAATAAAATCAAGTGATTTGACTTTTGGTATTAAAATTTACAACTAAAATTCATACACAAAATTATGATGTTTTCTTTTCTTTTCTTTTTAAGAAAAAACTTGGTTTAGTTAAAAAAAAAAAATTAAGTCTGATTCAAGTTAGAAAAACCATAAAACCTAACATTTAGTCTAAATTAGCTGAATTTTATGTATTTTACTTATTCTGTATGTCAACCAATTTTTTACATATTTATTGAGTTGACGCAAAAAATAAAAGCTGCTTATTTTGACATATTTGAAATCTCCAGCACCTTCCGTTGCTAAAAAGTAAAAAATAATCAACAATCCCAACAACCAAAGAATGAAAGAATAGAGAAAAAGAAAATTAACCACAAAATTATGTAAGTAGATTAAACGTCGAGAGAAAGAAAAGTAATTCATAAAGGATATTTATAGTTAAAATCAGGAAGACTCAGTTGAAATTTCTCAGGGAAACAATGAGGAAAGAAGGCTTGGAAAATGTAATACTTACAGTACAGTACTTGTGAGATAAACACTAAAAGCAAAACAGCATGATTGAAATTATTTTCCCCAATTCCAATCGGTCTTCCTTCACAACTTGTAGTCACAAGTGAATTAGCGATAACCACTTTTTCAATTTCTAAATTTGTTTGTTTTTTTTAAGCATATCACTCCAAGCAAGGTGGAAGTGCCACTAGAACACAAGGGGTTACAGAGAATGAGAGAAAGAGTAAAGAGAGATGTTTGAGGAAAGGATATAGAGAAGGATGGGGGATCAAGATCAAAGCATCAGAAGATGTCGATTGACATTACATTTGAATATTTGAAGGTTATAGCTGTCAGGGAAGCAAGTAAGAGGAAGGGAATTCCACTGTTGGGAAGTGCGAGATAAGAATTTATTGGAGTAGAAGAGATAGCTACATTTAAGAGTTAGGACAGTGAAAGGGTGGAACCGAAATGCCAACCTAGTAGCGCACTTAAATTCATGCAGTTTGGGAACCAGTGAAAGTAGCTCGTCAGAGCAGTTGCCACGAAAATACTTGTAGAAAAGACAGAGGGAAGCAACAGTATGTCTGTGAGCGAGTGACTGTGGATGAGATGCCAGATCATGACCTTTTGTAGTTTTCTTTCCATGTCTGCTGTTAGCACTGTGTCATCTATATAACTTATGTTGTTAAGATTGTGACTGCTAATAATGATTCCTAATAGGTCTTCTTATTCACTTCACAATTGTCTTGCTGTATAGGTTGAATAAGTATTATATATTAAATAAATGAAAATTATATTTTATCTTATTCTATTAAAAATATCTATTTTAAATTAAACTATTTTTTTTTCTGCTCAAATTTGACTATTTTTTTCTGCTGATTAAATAACATTAGAAAAGGAATTATTTTGTGAACCATTTGCAGATCCTACTATTATTATTATTATTATTATTGTTATAAAAAATTCTTTCTGACCTGCATTTGTTTCATAATCTCATGTCAAGTCATAACCAACGACCTAAGGCAAGCTAGGATGTGATTTTTTTTATCGTTTCCACTTAATTAAGCAAAAGACAACTATTTATTAACAAAAAAATTTGAATGAAATAAAAACTTAAATCAACAAATAATATTATTTTAAATAATTAATTTTTAATTTCAATGAGTTTCATTTTTTTTTTCTTAGTGAATTTTTTTCTTTGCAATGCAATTAATAATTTATTTTAATAAAGGAAGGGATGTAAAAAAAGTTCTCAGCTGACCCACTTTTCAAAATCTGGCCAAATGATTACACATAGGATATATTTATAATCTCTCCTTGGTTGGGATGATAACTTTTCAGCCGTCTTCATATTTGTTTAAATTATATTTCTGGATTTCACACATTTTACAAATCTTTCTCTGCGTCATCTATTGTTTTTCAAAATCAAAACCTATGCATGGAAATCTTTCTAAATTTTTCAAGCATAAACAAAAACACATTCATTTCTTGATGGCAGGCCTGACTGGCATTTAAATTTTATTAACCAAACAATTTCTCTTTTTTTATGACTGGGGCATAGAAGAAAAAGGTAATTGTACAGTGTTAAAATTAACAATGTTATCTAATTGATTGTGTTTTTTCTAATGAAGTTTTGTTTTCTTGCTACCAAAAAAAAAAATGATGGCATTTCCCAAAATCTCATCAAAGAAAAACAAAATGATATGTTAAAACTGGATGTAACATATGAAATGCAAAAACAAAACAAAAAATACAAAAAAACTAAATTTTTCAGTGAATTGAGCATCTGAAGTGAAGTGTCTTTGTAAATAATTTACATTTATTTCCTAAGGCATCTATATTTCAGCATATTTGTATGTTTATTATTATAAAACAGACAAAATGGCACATCATAGTGTTGTTTTTGTTAACACAATACCATTAAATGTTCTAACTTGGAGAAGAAAGCAATTGGCTGGCTAACTAGACCAATGGTGTTTGAGTAATTTTTAATTTAGTATAAATTGACAATAATATTTGTCTAGTAGCGATAACTCCAGTTGTCGGTTAATTGCTAATTAGTCATTTCTCTAACTTTATAAATGAATAAGAGGAATAAGCAAAGAAAAATCTCTGATCTGATTGCATTCATCTATTTTAGCCATATTAGCATACCAATGACGATTAGTTAGTAATAATAATAATAATAATAATTAAGCTTCTTAATTAGAATTTGCAGATAATTATAATATAAATTCTTTAATTTGGACATAATTTATTATTGAGCTAATTTCATCAAACTTGGTATTTAACTGAGTTAAAAAAGTAGCTATTGTCAAATACAATTATTTTGAATTAATCCTACAGAGAAGACACTTGTATAATACACTTGAGTAATGTTTTATACATCTTTAGTTGATCTTTATTTTTACCTCATCAAATGTAACTATGCTTATAACTCACCTTACTTTTATGATAAACTCATCCTAACTGCGTTATTCCAACTGTCACTGAATTTGTTTTTAATTTAATCATAAAGCCTTCTAATCCTAAGAGTCTTTTTTTAAACAAATTTATATTCTCAGATAATACATTTTTGTAGTAGTTTTGCCATTCCTTCAGAAGAAAAAAATTCTAGGAATATAATAATGACTTGCTAATGCAATTGCTGCCAATCGAATGCTCCATGAATCAGATGCTAGAAGGTTCTCAGGGACATCATAAGTGGATGTACTCCATTTCAGGGCATGACTCTCACACGGATTTTACTGTGAACCAAACCCCATCATTGATTTGAGGCTCCACCACCTGGTTCAACTGGTTTACAGTCTGTCAACTATATATATATATATATATATATATATATATATATATATAAACAAATATAGATAACTATACTCGTTTTGAAAAACCCTCGAATTTTTGATTTGCCAATAATCAAATCAATCTCGAGGGGAAAAAAAGGTTTTAAAAAAAGAAAGAGCTACAAACATGAAAGTCTGTTGAAAAAATCGTACAGATGCAGGTCTGAAGCCCAAAGAAAAAACCCCGATTCGAGTAAACAACTAACTAACAAAAGAGCTCAATACAACCGTAGAGCAGACCTAGATACACCTAGTGAGCCAGACAAACCTACCTAGGTTTCACCTAAAAGGATCGTCAGGGAAAGTGGCCACTTTCCCTGACGATCCGTTTAGGTGAAACCTAGGTAGGTTTGTCTGGCTCGCTAGGTGTGTGTATATATATATATATATATATATTATGAAATGGACAAAGTCCAACAATTATTTTAAGACATTTTTATGTTTATACATTCTTTTTATAGATACAAATATTTAAGTAAATGCTCTGTTTATAATAAACAGTATTAATAACATTTACCAGTCTGAATGCCCAAGAAATTTTCATAGAAAATATTTGTTCTCCGACAGGAATCGAACCTGTATCCTATACAGAACTGTCATTTAGCCTGATGTGCCTTAACCGATCAAGCCACGGAGAATCGTTCGATTGACAAGGTCAATTTTACTGCTTTTAAACTTCAATCTTCCATGAATAAACATGAAAATATTTATAGAAAAGGCACAAGGAATTACTGATGGTAAATATTTGAGACAAACAGTGTAAAATATGTTTTTTATCATCATTAGGTTAGGGACTTATTGATATACAGACTGATCCGAGAGTCTATTTCAACGCTCTGTGGGGGTATTATCAAAGAGGGGGTTTCACTTGAACGATACCAGAATACCCATCAGTTGAATAATGTTGTATGAACACAAGAAGAGAAGACAAGAAGTGCACTTCATGAGGTTATATAGTTGGTTAATCCAAGACTTGAGGTTAAGATTTGTAGTTATCGAGGAAAATATCTTAATCACAGTTTGTTCCAATATTATTCAATCACCCTCTACTTTGTGTAGCTCTTGAGCCTTGTATTGGGTGAACATAAGTGTAAAAAAAGACATAAGGGTAAAATCAATATGGTGACAAAGATGAGGACAATAGTCTGAATAATGTAAATAGTGTACATAAAACCTCATCTCAAAAATATACAGATTTAAAGACGTGTATAGGGTGGTCTGAAAGTCTTGAGAACAATAGAACAAGTAATACAAAATGCAGGTACTGGATTCAGTTTATTCACTTTCATTGACACTGTCACACATCGAGGTCTGTATGGACACCATAATTTTTGTTATGTGGCACCATGTCCTGTGTGATATTTTATGAAGTTGTGCTTTGATAATTGCTGCAAAGGTCCTTTGAACGACATCTTTCAACTGATCGGTATTCTGTGAAACCCTCTCTTTTGCAACAGGGGCTGTCTAGTAAATATGTTCGATTACTATCAATCCTGACTTTCTGAGATGCTATTATTTGTTATTGTTGATTGATAACTCTTCCTTATTTTTTACATTTTTCAAACGCAAGATTTCAGAGCATTGAAATAGACTCTCGGTTTAGTCTGTATATCATTAAGTCCCTAAACTAATGATGATTAAAAAATATATTTTACACTGTTTGTCTCAAATATTGACCTCAATAATTCCTCGTGCCTTTTCTCTAAATATTTTCATGTTTATTGATCTGAGGGGCTTTCCTCTTTGGTACTTAGACATATGAATTTAAGCGCTGTACTACACTGACAGCAAGATGTAACCGTAAGTTTTATGCTAACTGTTTCTTTTACAGCACTTCTTGCTTGAAGAACTCACTTCCAGCTTCTTGCTTATCAGTTAAGAGTGTTCTTCAAAAATTAAAATGCCTTGTCAATCATTCTTCTATCGTCTTAATTCCTGTTCTTTTATAGTTCTCCCGCCATAATTATGCTTAATTTTCTCAAAATCATATTTTTCAAACACAAGAATACCTTAGTTTGTTATAACTCCTTCCAAACGGATTACATTTAGATCAATGCTCTGCCAGAATCCTATCTCTTGAAATATATACAGATTTAAAGACATGTATAGGCTCGTCCGAGAGTTTTGTCACCTCGTACCAAAAAAAGTAATGAAAACAATAGAAAAAGTCATACAGTAATACAAAGGACATGTACTGGGTTCAGTTTTATTCACTCTTATTGATGCTGTCACACATCGAGAAAAGTTCTCTTCTAAACTGTAGGCATTTGTGTCAGCCATCTGAATTAGAAAATTATATCCTGTATGGATGATAAGACTTTTGGACCAACCTATACATCCAGCAGTATGACCTCTGATCAGGAGATTTTGATGTGCATGGAACCACCTTTTAATTGCTGCTGTTCCCAGGTTCACCCTGACCCTAGGGTCCCAGCTACAATAACAAAAACTATAAAAATACCAGCAATACATTTTTATATAAAAAAATTACCAACATTACATTTTATAGCAAAATGACCATTTTATCTGTAATTGAAAGTATACAATTGTGTTTGAAACATACTTAGTTGAAGCTGTAAAATTGTCTACAAAATATGTAGATTTTGGCATTAAATAACCCATGGAGTTGTTGATATGCTGCTAAATAAAATCAATCAATCAACCAACTAAACATGTATATGCACAATAGGCTGAGCATTATCTACCATGTATTCAATTGTGAAAGCAGAATAACATATTTTTATTACTTTAAAGCTCCCAAGAAAATTAATTTTGGTATTAAATGACCCATATGGAGTTAGTATGCCATTAAACAAACAAATCAATCAATTATTAAATGGTAAATAAATCTTTATAAAAGCTAAATAATAAATCTCGCATTGTGTTTCGCTTGCATATAATTTTGTAAATAAACATTACCAAGAGAGCCAAAAGTGTATACAATGATAGTATTGTCAAGGGAATAACCATCTTTTTCACACAGTTTTTTTTTTTGCAGGCACAAAGGTTAAACACTGTCAAAAAATTTTCTTTTTTTTATTACATTTTAATTTCCAGGCAGCAATAGTAAGCAGATCTAAAAAAAAATATAATATTTATCTGCATACCAACTTGAACAAAATTTGGCATAATTCAAGGGTTTAAATTGAACAGCCATTGAAGAAGAGGTCAGGGTCAGCTCCCTACCCCAAGGTATCAAGTACACTATACATTCTTTTTACAACTTCTGACCCAGCAGGGCCAGGAAAAGGCAACAAATGACATTTGGAATTCTGAATTAGTGACTTGCTTGATTAAGCACAAAGTAATTAATTTGAAAACTAAGTGCTACTAACTTTTAAATTGACGTTTTTCTCATTTGTAGCCTGAGTTTGCTCAGCTTATATTCATCAGTAAGAGCAAGAGCCCTAAATGTGATTTGCAGGTTGGTAACACTAGAATCAAGCAGGCACAGAAGTTTAAATATCTGGGAAGTGTCTTGATAGGGGGCGGTAAGTGTGACACTGAGATCCATAGATGTATTGGGATGGCCAAGGACACATTCCAAAAGCTGGTCAGAGTATTGCGAAACAGGAGAATTTCTTTGCTAACAAAGAAAAGAATACTGAACTGTTATGTGACATCTGTTCTTCTTTATGGCAGCAAATGTTGGATGATTTCCTCAAAGATGGAGAAGAGACTCAAGGCAATGGAGATGTGGTTCTACAGAAGGAAACTAAGGATATCATGGCCCAAGCATGTGAGCAACGATGAGGTCTCAGAGAGGTTACAAACAAGGAGCAGGCTTATAGTTAAAAGCAGAAAGAGGCAGCTGAAGTTTCTGGGACACATAATGAGGAAGAAGGGCCTGGAGAATCTGATTCTTATGGGTCAAGTAGAGGGAAAGAGAGACAGAGGAAAGCAGTGCATGACATACCCAATGAGCTTGAGTAGGTGGATGACAGAATGTGGTCTGGGAGAGGAAGCAGAAGGAAGGAAAGAATATGGCATATAAAAAGAAAGAAATTTTAAAATGTATTCATTCAAATGTATTCCCCAGAGCTCAGCTTTTTAAAGTAATCCAATCTGATTCTAGCTAAAAATGAAAGCTCAAACTTTTTTTTTTCTTTTTTGTCTTGGCACACTCCTTGGTCTCTATATATTCTGGTTGCAAATCCAGAGTGCCTTGAGGTGGTGTAATAGTTACCAATGCTGTAATGGTTGCAAGTTTGATCCTCACTGGGTGCTTTATACTTTTGGTTTGTGCAACATCTAAGCTACGCTTGGAAAATCACTACTCTGATTGTAAATTCAATTTAATAGCAGTTACAATAAATAATACAGTACTTATTGAAGATGTTATAAATATTAAACACTAAATATTGGAATTTATTTCACTTTTTTAGCCCTTGTGATAGTTGTGATGAAACCATAAAATCCGTATGGTGCTTGTCAGTTCCAAGTTCTAGCACTTCACTTGATTAGAATATACAGTCTCTTAAGAAAAGAATGGAACATACGACATAACTTAAATAAATTTTTTATTTACAAATTGATGGTAGTTTCCTTAGCTTTTGGATGATACAAGCAAAGTATTAAGAAACAGGGAACTTTCATTAGAAACAAAGAAAAGAGTGCAGAACTGCTGTGTAATATCTATTTTTCATTTTTACATTAGAATAGAGAATGATGCCTTCCAGAAACTAAGCAAAGTATTAAGAAACCTGGAAATTTCATTAGAAACAATGAAAAGAGTGCTGAACTACTGAGTAATATCTATTTATTTTTTTTTTTTTACATTGGAGCAGAAAAGATGCCTTCCAGAAACTAAGCAAAGTATTAAGAAACAAGAAAATTTCATTAGAAACAAAGAAAAGAGTGCTGAACTGCTGCATAATATCTATTTTTTTTACATTGTAATAAAGAAAGATGCTTTCCAGTAACTAAGCAAGGTATTAAGAAACAGTAAAATTTCATTAGAAACAAAGAAAAGAGTGCTGAACTTCTGCATAATATATATTTTTTATTTTTACATTAGAATAGAGAAAGGTACCTTCCTGAAACTAAGTAAAGTATTAAGAAACCTGCAAATTTAATTAGAAACAAAGAAAAGAGTACTTAACTGTTACATAATATTGATTCTCCTATATGATAGTGAATGCTAGACAATGTTACCACAGATGTAAAAGAGACCAGAGGTAACTGAAAAGTGGTTCTACAGAAGGATGCTGAGAATAACATTGACTGAACATAGGAACAATGACAAAGTTCTGGTGAAAATGGAAACAAAAAGGACGTCTATACCTAGACTTGGAGACAGTTGAAATTCCTAGAGCTTGGAAAATATGACACTCACAAGACATTGAAAGCAAGAATGATTGAGGAAAGTAGTGAATAGCCAACCTGATGAGCTTGTGTAAAAGATTTGGAAGTATAGAGATTAGATGAAATAGCAAAACTTAGAGCTACAAAGGACAGGAAGTTGTGGAGAGCTATGACACATCCTGAAAGAACACGGCACATAGAAGACCTGTATTCATTTTATTTACAATTATATGTTTATTTATTTAATGATAATAATTTTTCTTTTCTTTTCTTGATTTTTAGAGGCAAAATGCATTGTGAGACCTTTACATACTTATTATTTCTCTGTACCATTAAGAGTTGGGACAAATGCGACAAAAATAAACAAAAAGTAGAAAATGAAGCAGCAGTAATATCTATGCACAAATACCATGAATATTTATTTGTTTACGCAAGAAACAATTCGGTAAACCTGACAACTGGATTCCATCTGTTTTGACTTTTTTTTTTTTTTTCCTGGGTCATGAACTAGGATAAATTTGTAAAAATATGTTTGACTGGATTTGTGTTGCTATACTCATATCTCAATCTAAAAAGCCATCTGTCATTTATGTTAAATATTCTTTAGATTGATCGACATAGATGTAGAATAAGGGAAACATTTTACTCTGGGCATCAAATGCCTACTTGGGTCCATGGATTGTAGATTAAGGGAAAGCTTTTACTTAGGGCATCAAATGCCTACTTGGGTCCATGGATTGTAGATTAAGGGAAAGCTTTTACTTAGGGCATCAAATGCCTACTTGGGTCCATGGATTGTAGATTAAGGGAAAGCTTTTACTTAGGGCATCAAATGCCTACTTGGGTCCATGGATTGTAGATTAAGGAAAGCTTTTACTTAGGGCATCAAATGCCTACTTGGGTCCATGGATTGTAGATTAAGGAAAAGCTTTTTACTTAGGGCATCAAATGCCTACTTGGGTCCATGGATTGTAGATAAAGAGACAGCTTTTACTTAGGGCATCAAATGCCTACTTGGGTCCATGGATTGTAGATTAAGGGAAAGCTTTTACTTAGGGCATCAAATGCCTACTTGGGTCCATACCATCAATGAAAGACCAATCATGAAAAATATCTGTAAATTACTGCCAAAAATCTTTCTTTCTTTTTTTGTTTTCTTTTCACCCCAAGCAAAGCAATAAAGCCACTAAAATGCAAAGGTGGTTACTGAGTGTTAAAGAATATAAGAAAAAAATATTTTATTGAGTGAGAACAATAAAAGAATGAATTAGGAAGACAGAAGATTGACATTGTATTTAAATTTTTGAAGATCAAAGTTGACTGAAAAGCAAGAAGCCAAAAGAGAGTTCCACAAGTGAGAAGTGTGATAGAAGAAACTGTTAGCATAAAATTTACGGTTCCATCTAGCAATTGTAAAATGACGAGACCTACCTACCAATCCAGTAGTGCACTTAAATTCACAGGTCAAGGTACCAAAGAAGAAAGCTCAGAAGAATTACCATAAAAATATTTAAAGAAAATTGTTAACTGTCTATAATTCTGAGATCAGGTATTATATACACTATTTACATTATTCAGACTATTGTCCTCATCTTTGTCACCATATTTATTACAATGTTTCGGCCTTTCAGTATCTGTCTATAATTCTGAAATGAGGTATTTTGTACATTATTTATATTATTTGAACTATTGTCCTGATCTTTGTCACCATATTTATTACAAAATTTTGGCCGTTATACGCTCCACTGTGGATGAAGGCTTTAGCTAGATCATGTGACAGGACCCAAAGAATGTGAGTTCAATACCCAGTTAAGGCAGTGGAGAACTTGGAGAGGGGAATTAACAAGAGATAACTGATAATTGACATCCATTAAAAAAACATGGCACATGGAACTAGAACAGTCTACCCCAGTGAGCAAAGTAAAGGGTTCAGTTCAACATTCCAACTAACTAAAGAAGGCCGGAACATACAATGGCCGAAACTTTGTGATAAATATGGACAATAGTCCAAATAATGTAAATAGTGAAAATTGTTAAAGTACTGGTAAAGTGGCTGAAGCCAATTTACCAGGGTCGTTAATATTATAGATTCTCCTTTGGACTTTATCAAGAGTTCAAAAACTTTTTCTCATAAAAACCTATGGAATTGTGAATAATAATTTTTTTTTATTCGTTTCTCTTCAAGTAAGGCGATAATGCTACTGAGACACAAGGGGTTACTCAGTATGAAAGAAGATGAGAAAACATTAGTGAGGAGAAAAGAAAATAAAAGAACAGGATTCAGAAAGACAAAAGATGATTGATGTTGCATTTAAACTTTTGAAGATTGCGAGAGGAAAGCAAGAAATCAGAAGAGAGTTCCACAAGCAAGAAGTGTGAGAAAAGAAACTATTAGAATAGAACTTACAGTTCCATCTCAACATTTCAACAGTAAAATATTGAGACCTAGTTAACAGTCTTGTACGAGATTGAAATTTATGTGGTCAAAGTGTCAAGGAAGAAAGCTCATTAGATTCAGAACAATTGCCATGAAAATATTTATAGAAAAATCACAGGGAAGACACGTCATGACAGTGGGGCAGTCACTGAAGTTGAGATGCCAGGTCATGACTGATAACATTACAGACTCTTCTTTGGATTTCATCAAGAATTTTGAGATAAATAACAGGAGCATCAGACAAGATGTGGAAGCAATATTCAGTGCATGACCAAATGGTAGATTTATAAATGTGTAAAATGGAGTCTGGCAAGAAAAATTGTCTAGCATGTCACAGTGAACCAAGTTTCCTAGCTGCAGACTTAGCAATTGATTCAATATAATTATTCCATTTCGTGACAGTGAAAAATGTAAATCAAGAAGGTGCAATGTGTTGCGATCCTGGAGGTTAGCATCAAACATACTAAGTCAGAAATGGTTCCCTAAGACTATGATAAGAGAGAAGTTTCATTTGCAGGCATTAAAGTTTACAAGAACTTTTATTTTTTTTTAAGAATAAAGTTGAGAAACAAAACCAAAAATGATTTATGACTCAACCTTATACTTCTCTGCCAGCTTTCTGTGCTTGATTTGAATAATGGAACAAAACTTTTATGCTTTATTCTCAATAATGTGACATAATCTTCCTTGCTCCCCTAAGCAAGTTCATAAAAAAAACTTCTTGATACACACTAACATCATTTGAAACTTAATTTTGTTTTCTTTATTGTATTCTCCAATGCATTTGATAAAATACTAATAGCAAAAATCTTCTTTCATGTACTGTGTCCATTCAAGACATGAGTGATCATGGCTCTCCACAACTTCCTGCCCTTTGTAGCTCTAAGCAATTCTTGTACCCTTAATATCCCTTCCAATCTCTATCCTGCCATCCATTTACACAAGCTTGTTAAGTAGGTTGATCAGGCTCTCCACAACTTCCTATCATTTGTAGCTATAAACAATACTCGTCCCTCACTTGAATTCAATGTGCCCTTTGAGTGTCATATTATCCCAGCCCCCTTTTCTCATTATGTATAAATCTCAACTGATTCTAAGTTCAAGCATCCTTTTGCTTTCATTTTCCTTAAAACTTCCTTGTTATTCTGTGCATATTAATCTCAGTATCCTTCTGTAGAACCATGGGACTCCTCTTCATCTGTGAAGGATATTGTCCAACATTCTCTGTCATAGTGGAGGGCTGATATTGCACAGCAGTTCAGCATTTTTTTCTCGTTTCTCATGAAATTTTTCTGTTTCTTAATACTTTCTTTAAATTTTAGAAGAAATCAATATAAGATGACATGAAACTAGTAATAAAAAAATAACCAAAATGCTTCATCTTAAAAGTAACAATAAGATGGAGTGAAACTAGTCATAAAATATAAGAAAAAGTCTTCATTTAAAAGTCATCAATAATAAGATAGATTAAAAGTAGTAATACAGCAATTACAGTGAAAATACTTCAATTAAAATATAAGTATAAGATGGAATAAAACTTCTTCTATATAACATATCCCTTCAGGACATTGGTGATCATGGCTCTCCACAATTTCCTGTTTTTTGTGTCTCTTAATAAATTTTATCTTTTTGTTATCACTTCTAAACCTTGGTACGCTATTTTCTCAAGCTGGCTTGGTTGGTTATGCATTATTTTCCTCTGTCCCTTTTGCATTTAATCTGTCTTGTGAGTATCAAATTTTCCAAGCTCTCTTTCCTCATTATGTGCCCTAGAAATTACACTTGTCTCTTTTTTATACTAAGTATAAATGTCCTTTTTGTTTCCATTTTCTCTAAAACTTTGTCATTGCACTCATGTTTAGTTCACAATATTCTCAGCATCCTTCTGTAGAACCACCTTTCTGTTACCTCAAGTCTCTACTTTAACTGTGAAGAGATTGTCCAGCATTCACTGTCATATGAGGACTGATATTACATAACAGTTAAATATTCTTTTCTTCATTTCTAACAAAAATAGAATATAAAAATGCTTAAAATAGTGAAATTACCCCCCAAAAAGTCTCATTCCTGATAGTGAAATTAATGGAAATAATAAAAATATACCCTTCATGATTTCAAAATGTTGTTTTGGGTTGGCGTATTGATAGAATCACAAATCTATTACAGTTTTGTAAAATTTATTGATATTTGTACACAAACATTCGTCAATAATTGTCATTCTCTGACAAAATCATTAATCCCTGGCCTGGAAATTAATAAGGGTTGATCCATGCATTTGGATAATACTTTGGTATTTACTAAGCACATCTTAGTTTGGCACAAGGACAAGAGGAAGGTTGTATTGCACTGCTCTTGTTTGCCTGGAAAATCAACATACAAAATCCTGGACTTTTATATGTGTTTGAACACTACAGTCTGAACCCATTACCTATCATGAGCCCCATTTGGGTATCTCTTAAAATTAAACTGACTACATGTTATTCCTTGTATTTACATTGAATTGCTTACATACATTGCATTTGCAGAGGTATATTTTACAACACTTAGCCTTTAAAGTTTTTATTATTAGCCATAAGAAGACACTTTCTGTTGTAATTTTACATTTCACGAGTAGAAAAATAATGACTATTTTGAAAAGTATTTTTTTATTTTTTCTAATCAATACTATTTTTTGATGTTTTATACACATATATATTTGATGTTCTAGTTTCTATAAAAATGACAATGGTAACTACTGAAATTAAACATAAGGAATATATAAACTCCTAAGACACCTGTCTGGGCCAAAAATGTGTATTAAAAAAAATTGGCAGTTAATGGGTTAAGTTACTATCCAAATCACATAAACCTCAATCACTCAAATTTTGGTCAGTTGTGAAGATGAAATTATATGAAGGTGGCAAACAATCCGACAGTAAAGTAGACCTATAGGAAGCAATTCAAACCACCATGTTGAAAATTGAACCTATTGAAATAAAAAATTTAATAAAATCAATAGATAATAGATTCCTGGTAGTTATTGAAAAAAAGGTCACTATATTAAGATGAAAATGCTTCAAAAACTTATCATATATATTTGTTATTTCTTTTTATTGGCTTTGATCAATTGTTGGTGATTTTATTACCCTGTTTTTGAAGTTATGTTTTTACATAATAACTTCAGAATGTAGTTTTTATTCAAACTACCTAAAAATTTAACTTTGTTCTGATGTCTAAATTAATTGTCCTAAATTTGACAAGAATTTTTCAAAGGAAATTTGAGTTATTGAAGTTTATGTAATTTGCATAATAACTTCAGACTCACTGTAAATGCCAAATCATAGAGCAAACGTCCAGCGATATAAATCACAAAGCCGACTTTTAACTGTTTTTAATTTCTGTTAGTGTGTCTTTGTATGTCATCTCTTCACGCAAAACACAATCTTAACTCTAAGCTAACCCTATCTCACCCAAAACCTGATTTTAATCCTCAATTAAGCCCAGTATTTAAGCAGCCTTCAGGAAATTTGACTGATTTTAAAGTAACCTTAAACCAAACAAGTCTTTAATAAATATGTTTTTGCTTGTACCATTTTACATATATGCCTTGGTGATGCAATTATATTTACTTGATGGGCTTCGGATAATGCTCCATTTATTATGTTTCATATATATATATATATATATATATATATATATACAGGATGCGATCGATAAATTGTCATCTAAATTACACAAAAATAAAAATAACATGGACAACTCATTTTAACAGATATATTTACCAAAATTAACCAAAAATATATAGAAAAACTAGAGTAAATTTATTCAATAAAATAACCATTAGCCTCAACTACAGCCTCCAGACGACTTCAGAATCTCCTACAACTCTTCTGGACAGTCTCCTTGTTTAAGTTGGTGCATGTTGCCATAATCCTTGCCTTCAGTTCATCTTTGGTGTTACAAAGAGTTTTGTTGGTTTCTTGTTCAACTGTAACCCACACATAATAATCAAGGGGGTTGCAGTCTGAGGAGTTAGGTGGCCAGATGTAAGGGAGTGATGTGGTTGCAGAAATTGTCTGACAGCCATGACTGGGTTTTCTTGCTTGTGTGATATGGTGCAGAGTCCTATTGCCAGACATAGGGTCTTCTCACAGCCACCCTCTTGACCCAAGGCAGCACTACCTCCTGAAGGTACTTGATGTAGTCCTCCATTGAGTTTGAGGCCCTCAGCAACAAATTTAGGAGTTTGTTTCTTATCAGCATGATCAGAATGAGATTTCAGAGCAGCCTTACTTTCGTAATCACCATTATACTCATCCAAATCTTTCTGAATCCTCTACACTGTCCTCAGATTGACACACAAATATTCTGAAATGTTCATATTGGAGCTTCCAGCATGAATTCCAAGAAGTACAGCATACCATTTCCAAATTTCTAACAGATTGAATTGCTTCATGGTGCTTTTTTTTTTCTCACAAACAAGTGCCCAATTGACCCTACTATACTGTGCTGCCAACAAAATCAAACACAAGCCACACACATACACAAAATTAAAAATATACCCATCACAACCTGTATATATTAAATAAAGATATTTTCAACCTGTTTTATTAAACAGAAAAAAATTGTTTTCTCCACCAGCCTAAAAATATTTTAGAATTAACATCACAGTATTCCAACAGTTCATTTGATTACTGCAAGAATTTTTGATACCTTCTTGTGTGTGTATTAATGACATTTATCCTATACAGTGATGTGTATATATGTGTGACGTCATTTGTTTACAATTGGATATGCATCGAGCAGATTTGAATGTACGAGAGAAAATCATGGAGAATTGTAGTTTAAAAACAGTAAAATCAACCTTACTAACCAAAATACTCCTCTGTGGCGAAATCGGTAAAAGCATGTCAGGCTATATGATGGTTCAGTATAGAATACAGGTTCGATTCCTCTTGGAGGATGCATATATTCTATGAAAATTTCTCAGACATTCAGGCCAGTAAATGTTGTCAATACTGTTTATTATAAACAGAGCATTTACTTAAATATTTGTATCTATAAAAAGAATGTATAAACATAAAAAATGTCTTAAAAATGTCTTTTTATATATATATATATATATATATATACACACACACACACAATCAGCATGGCATTGCCCATGCTTGATTCAAAAATCGTACAACTCATACAGCAATCGCTATCACTTGACTTAAAATATTTTTGTCCTTCCTTGCCTTTAAAGGAGTGCCTTTTGCCGTGCTGATGTTGCTACATGCCTTACTTCTTGCCTATCTCACACTGTGAATTTTTTCTAAGCTCTATACTAAACATTAAATCTATTATGAAAAAAGAACTAAACAAAATGAACACAAAACGATCAGCTTTAAAAATGGACTCATAACTGGAAAAACCAAATGAAAAAAAATGTTAACAACAAATACTTTTTCACATCCAACTCAGTTCTGCGGAATCAGAATCAACGTTGAGTTTAAGCAAACTCACTTTCATGACGCTTGGCTCTACATTTGAATGGTAACTCTAACATTTTTAGGCATTTAAAACAACATGCCTGTCTGCGTACACAATTCCGGAAAATCCTTGTTGAAAACACAAATATACTTAAACATGAACACAATAAACAAAAACTAAAAATTCTTGAAGCTATATACATAAAACAGTTGAAACCTAACCTGAACAAAATAAACTACGAAATCTCCACAAATATTCTTCAATGCCTATAATTGATAACAGAAGCCATTGATTTATACCAATGGATTCCCATACTTAATACTTCTCGTTTTCACTCTCGTGTGGTCATATATGACATCATGAGCTGCACTACGATTTTCACTTCTGCATCTCGTATACACAAGTTTGTCATTGCTTTGAAATTTTTCTTGCAACAAAAACAGACTATCATTATTGTTCCATCCATGTGTTGTTTGACATATTGAAAAGTAATTGTCATCTTTGATAATGGCTTATGTAAGCCGAAAACTTAGTTTGGATTTAAACATGTATCAATATGGTGATGTCGTCCATATGCTTAGTATGAAATGATTAAAAAGATATTCAACCTCTGTGAGCAAATTAAAAACATTCTGAGCCAGACCTGCAATCCTGAAATTTTGGATTCCCAAGTTTTCATTACTGCAATTGTTTTTCTTGTTTTTGCTGTTTTTTTTTTTTTTTTTTTTTTTTTGACACGTTTTTTGGTTTTTGTATGATAACAATTTTTATAACTTGGAAATAAATTTGGGAATAATCGAAATTTATTGTGAAATCCAGCAAAAGTCACCCATGAAATAAAAATAATTGTTTATACAGAAAGTAAGGACCTACACGCATCAAATTGTCTTTAAATTAAATGGTGACAGAAGAATTATTGAACTTTTAAAAGGTAAGCTTAAATATTAATGCAATCCTTAAATACAGTGTTCTTCTGTAGTTTATTGTTGCCTAATGCATCTACTCCCCCCTATCTATTGTGATGAAGGCTCAATTAAGAACCCTTCACAGGAGCTAACTTAAATTTTGACCAATAGGGCAGATTTTAAGCTAGTTATATAAATATAAAAGTGGACATCAAAGTCAACATCCCAAGGCAACAATCTGTTTCATGCTAAGCGCAGACAATGGACTCTTGATTGTTTTTAGCATGACACAGCCTGTCGCCTCTGGGTGTTGACTTTAATGTCCACTTTTATATTTACATATATTCTATATATATATATATATATATATATATATATATATATATATATATATATCTCTGTAGGGAAAGTTTTGTAAATGTTTGATTCTTTGTGTAAACAATATCACATGTCAACAAAAGAGACCGCAAAAAAAATATAATATAGACTTGCCTAACTGTAATTACTGATATTAATATTTTTCTAAATACTTACATCTCCAAGATGAATTTTCGGTCACAGCTAATAGTATAGTAATTCGGAGATTTCATATTTATTATCAAATACCAAAAATCTACATAAATTTGTCATTTTATTTTGGACAGAAAGTGTAAACTAGAATATATATATATATATATATATATATATATATATATATTGTATATTTAGGCAGCAATGTTTCATTGATGCATGTTTCATTAAATAATATAGAAGAGTTTTGTCTATTTATTTTAAGTAAGTTCCTTTCATATTGTCTGATAAGCTTAATAACATTATCATTGAAAGACAAAAAGAAATCACCATATTGATACATGTTTAAATCCAAACTAAGCTTTCAGCTGCATAACCCATTATCAAAGATGACAATTACATTTCAATATATCAAAACAATACATGGACTAAACAATAATGATAGTCTGTTTTTGTTGCATGAATATATATATATATATATATATATATATATATATATATATGATGGATGCCATACAGGACACACATAAATAAATTTGATGCTATTCATAGACACTGTGTTTATTCAATATGCAGTTATACATGGCAGGATAAAATCTCTAATCCTGATCTTTTCATCAAATGTGGCATTGGTGATATCAAATCCTTTCTGATGCAATCAGAGTTCAGATGGGCTGATCATGTCATCAGAATGATAATTGAATGTCAAAAATCCTCATGTATAGCCATCTTTTTCATGGTAAGTGTAATATAGGCCGTCCTTGGTTATGCTCTCAATAACAAAATCAAATACAACTTAAATGCTGCAAACATCCCAATAGAGGAGTTCGAACTTGCTGTTGAAAACTGAGCAAACTGGAGAAACACCTGCCACCAAGGTATAACTAACTTTGGAAAGAATCGTCTCAACCATCTGAGAGAATTAAGAACCAACACTAAATCACAGGCCAATACATCAGCCAATATGGCAGTCAACCCTTCCCTCGTGTGGACTTCTTTGCAAATCCCGTGCAAGATTGTTGGCTCATACCACACATAAACTATAAAAACTGAACTGAAAGACACTCATGCATCAAAAACGAAGGGAGAGTCCATTAATTAATATATATATGGATATAAATTAAGACTATGTCTGAGTACAGCCTGACCGTAATATATGCTTGAACAAATAATTGTACACAAACACACACACACACACACACACACACACACACACACATATATATATATATGCATATGCACAGTTAAAGCTCTTTCAGACATTATTTCAATCAGTGTGCAATTCAAAATGGGAAAAATGGGCACTTTGGAATTCAGGTGAATATTGCAGTAAATCTTGCTTCCTATAAGTGAAATGATTCTTTCTTTATAAATCTACCATTCATCTATGTATTGAATACAGTTGCCATATCCAATCTGGTGCTCCTGCTGTTCATCTTGAGATTCTTGACAAAATCCAAAGAAGGGTCTATAATACAATCCTGGTATCTTTTCTCCAGTCACTTTCTCACTGACATCACAAGACTTCCCTCTATATTTTGATGGCTACTGCTCTGACAAATTTTTTCTCCAGTGCCCTGACTACATGAATTTAAGCATGTTACCAGATTGCCATCGAGGTCTTGCCATTTTACTGTTGAACTATCTAGATGCAACCACCACCTGCCACTCTAACAGTTTTTTCCTCACACTTCCCACCTGTTGAACTCCCTTCCAGTTTCTTGCTTCCCTGATAACTACAATCCTCAAAGATTTAAATGCAACATCAATCGTCCTCGTCTGCCTTCTTGAATCCTGTTTCGTTTTTGTCCTTTCCTCAATCCCCCCCTATTCTGTATTTTCATTCGCTTTCACCTTCACCCTCTGTAGCCCCCTGCATTCTGGTGATGTCGACCATATGCTTAGTATGAAATGATTAAAAAAAATATTCAACCTCAATTTGAAAAACTTTGAGTACATTTTCTTTTACTCTGTTATTCAGTTAGAACGAGATTGCTGTCTGAATTTCTGAGATCCTGAATGATCATTATTTGCATAATATACTTGAACTATTATCCTCATCTTTGCTGTTATTATCCCAATGTTTCAGCTGTTGTCTCCTCCGGCCTTCATTGACTAGATGAAGATCAAATGTCACAACATTCAAAATGTGTTTTGATAACAAATTCAAGTATTACTTCATTAATGTTCATTTGACTCACTTGAATAAAAACAGAGATGAAATAATTCTATAAAAACTCGGTTTGTCTATACACACACAGAAACACAAACACACACACAAAAGTGTTGACTGACTGCAGCATGTTGCAAAGTCCCAGGTTTTTGACAAGAATTGTTTATAACATTTTCAATTTTTTTTTTTTATTTGGGATTTTATTTTTGGTGATTATTTTTACTTGCTTTGAAATAATTATATGATAACTATAATTGACTATTATTTACTATTAAATTTTCTTTTTATCAATAGGAGTAGATAGGTTCACCTATCATCTGTTTAACACTCCTCTGCAGTCTTTTGAACAGGAATAGAGGTTATCCCTTGTTTACTGTTTAGGATTAGGTTTCCAGTTCCTTCTAAAGCCTTTTCCTTATGTAACACTCTATCTCGAGTGTCTCTTTGGCCTTGTACAGGGTAAATATCATTGTGAAAAACTTATTTGAATGAAAGAAGAGAAATGAAGACTTGTCTGCATTCCTAAGTTGCAAAGTTTTGTTGACGTAGTTTTAATGTTAAACTTGAAAGAATCTCATCAGAGTGATGCAAAGATTAACTAAACAATACTTGCATCACGTAGCGAGGGAATACACACATCGTCAACAAAGAAAGTTTCATAAATGTTCCCATTTGGTTGACAAGAACACAGGAAATTAGTAAATACCATCGAAAGAAAGGAAATGTTTTTGAAGAGAGTGCTTGGGGAAACTAACACTTGTATGTGAAAATGAGTCAGTGGGTGCTTATATGCACGTGTGGGTGTGTGCATATATAATATATTTTGTATATGTAGATATTATATATGTATTATCATGTTTGTATGTGTATATATAATATGTGTGTGTATATGTGTGTATGTGAGTATGTATGTGTGTGTATATATATGTGTGTGTATATATATATGTATGTGTGTGTGTGTGTGTGTATATATATATATATATGTGTGTATATATATGTGTGTATATATATATATATATATGTATATATATATATATATGTACATACATATATATATATATATGCATATATATATATATATATATATATATATATATATATATATATATATACATACATATATATATATATATATATATATATATATATATATATATATATATATATATATATATATATATATATATATATATATATATATATATATATATATATATATATATATATATATATATATATATATATATATATATATATATATATATATATATATATATATATATATATATATATATATATATATATATATATATATATATATATATATATATATATATATATATATATATATATAATATATATGCATATATATATATATTTTATACAGTATGTTGAAAACAAGGTTTTTACTAAAGTTATTAAACCTAGAATATATTTTGAAAGAAAGAACACTTGGACAATTTTTATATAATTCATCCTCCGAAAAGAAAAAAAAAAGAAAATATTATAAGATCACATGTGAAATTGTTTATACAATTTCTCATGTGATCTTATAATTTTATACACATACACATACAAAAAAACTAAATCAAAGCACCTTGCCTGTCATATTCAATGAAATGTGAATGAAAGAAGAATTGCTGCCTAAATACACAAATTTGAAATTGAATGACATGGCATTCAACAAGGAAAAGCAACACTATAACTTTCAGAAAAAAATCTTGTTTTACGACAAATAAAGCTAAGAACGAAATCCAACATAAATGAAATCGAAAAACATAGTGCTGTACTAAAAAACACTTCAATTGAAGCTGTATATAAAGAAGTACAATACCATATCAACATAAGTGTTATTAATGATGAACTTACGCATAATAATAAGAAGAAGACTTACAATGTTGTGCAACTTATACCAAGGAAATATTCTACTTCCCAACAACCGTGATAAATACAAACACTTATCCAGTCACATAACGGATGATTAAAAGGAATTTCTATATCTAGGACCAAATTGCCACCTTCAGCCTAAATTCGACCTCTTCACAAAGAAGACTGGAATTGATTATAAAATTATAATAATAAATTAATAATACTCTATCTAAATCTCAAAGATCTTCTCAATGTAGGTCTAAAAAAAATCACATTCCATGTAACAGAAATAAGAACATTCCAACAAAACTCAATTTCTGCTAAAGAATTTTAAAAAAACACCCGTAATATAGTCATCAGAAAAGCTGATTCATTGATGATCGTTCTAAAATTACTATATTGAATAAGAACACCACTGAAATTCTAAAGAAGTATGTTAATAAACTTATAACATCCAACAATTTTTTTTCAGGATCCCTAAAAATAAATAAAATTACTGGAGGTTACTAACTTGGCTACTTAAAATGTACAAACTGGGCTACCCGTTACGACCTAT